>CM055278.1:45533894-45616257 GCA_029237695.1 Conchocele bisecta | reverse complement strand
TATAACAATTCGTTCCAACGAATTAACAATTCGTTCCAACGAATTAACAGTTCGTTCCCACGAAATAACAATTTGTTAACTCGTATTGACAATTCGTTCCCTCAATTTAACAATTCGTTCCCTCGAATGAACAATTCGTTCTCACGAATTAACAATTCGTTCACTCACCGTAAGTTCGTCGTTCCTCAGGAATAATCAATACAACGCGCCATTCATCAAATTAGGTCAGACAGTCGTGGTTGTACAGTATACACCGAAACTGAAACTAAATATATATTGCATACAAGTTCATATCCCGGAACGTCTACCGTTGACATACCCATTTCGGTACTAGTGTTGTTCAAGTCACAAGCGGTCTGTGTGCAGGAGTATTTTCACGTCCTATACAAAGGACATTATGATCACAAGTAAAACGTAAGTTATGTTAGTTGTGTTCCCACGAATTAACAATTCGTTACCACGAATTAACAATTCGTTCCCTCAATTTAACAATTCGTTCCCACGTGGGAACGAATTGTTAATTCGAGGGAACGAAATTGTTATTTCGTATAGTAATTACTTCCCACGTGGGAACGAATTGTTAATTGGGGGGAACGAATTGTTAAATTGAAGGAACGAATTATTATTTCGTGGAGCTAATTAATAATAAAAGATCCATGTCCCCTGTGGGGCTCAGTACACTTGCAATGTCAGCGCACAGGAAGTGTTAGTAACACTCGCCCACCCCAAGGAGGTCATCATGTTTATTGCGATAGTACGGACAACCGCAGGGGACATGGACTTTTTTATTAATTCGTTCCCACGAAATAACAATTCGTTCCCACGATATCACAATTCGTTCCAACGAAGTAACAATTCGTTCCCTCGAATTAACAGTTCATTCCCACGAAATAACAATTTGTTAACTCGTATTGACAATTCGTTCCCTCGAATTAACAATTCGTTCCCACAAATTAACAATTCGTTCCCTCAAATGGACAATTCTTTCCCACGAATTGTTATATCGTGAGAACGAATTGTTATTTCGTGGGAACGAATTGTTAAATTGAGGGAACGAATTGTCATTTCGTGGGAACGAATTGTTAATTCTAGGGAACGAATTGTTATATCGTGGGAACTAATTGTTAATTCGAGGGAACGAATTTTTAAATTGAGGGAACGAATTGTTATTTTGCCACATTTCTAGTCCAAATCGTTTCTATTATCTTACTGACATAATTTTTTATTGTAACGGTGGCCATTTTGAAATACAAATCTATATAAATAACACTTTAGTAATACATGATTCTGTTGATAATTATCCATTTTAACAGTGAAATTGCTGGTATTCAATTGAAAATAAGAAACAATGCACACATATCTGTTCTTCAATCACTATTTCATTTTATATATATAGATATATCCCATAAATAATTTGTCTAACTTGTGGTCGAAAATGGGCTTATTATCTTGATAAAAAGAGTATAATTGTATATGTGTCTTGAATGGCGGCCAGTTTAAAATTGAAGGCCGCCACACATGTGACCGAAAAAAATGGTACCAATTTATGTTTTGTACTATGTCACATACTCTGTTATCAAAACACATTTCCTATGAAAATAGCAAAAATGTCAGCAGGATCACATTTTGACACCGACGAATGCATGTTTCTGCATAATATATTATAGTTGGCGACGGTAGCAAATTACGAAGCCACAGGTCGTCTAATTATACAGTTAACATCGATAGTGGTGCGTTTGTTTTTTTTTTCATTACACGTACATATCATATTTTTCTGCTCTATGTTTCATAGTATACATTCTAACACTTGTATATACATTTCGTGTAACTTATCAGCAACTACAGTTTACAGCAAGTACAGTCAATGAGTCTGTGAACACTCATTTCTACTGTAGGGTGTTGTGTTGCATTGTACAAACGTCGGCATTTCAATAACATCATTTTCTCGATGACGTTATTTTTTTTTTCCGTGCTTGATTCACATGGTGCTACAAAAAGTGAGATCAAACAAAAACTATGAAACATATTTGCATTTTCTTTTCGGCATATTGTTTTTGAAAGAAAATGTAAATATCAAAAATTGTTTCATTAACCCTTTGAACCCGTAAGCCCGCTATAACGGGGTATGCAAACAGTGCAGATCCAGATGAGCCGGCTCGTAGCGAGCCGTCAAATCAGGATCTACACTTTTTGCAAGTAATTTTCATATTTTTTAGAACAAAAACACCCCCTTTTCATAAATGGACGTCTGAAAATCATTTTGTGACCATTGGATTGGTCGGAACATTAGCATATCACAGTCCATTCCTGTTATTAGGGGTGAAAGGGTTCAGGCTGGTTTTGATCGAGCGCGGCCTATATGTTAATAAATCGACATATTTACATCTACAAGTGGGATGGTTAAAAAAAACAACTAGTGTCCACTCCACTTGTAGACGTATGTGATGCGCCATGATACATCGGGGCCAGTGCTAACCTATTTGTAATTATATTAGCAAAAACTTATATAACACACATGGGCGGTCTGGAGGGGGGTTCCGGGGTTGCACCCCCCCCCCCCCCCCCCACACAATTCAGCCACGGAGTTTACATATATCACAGTTTACCACCAGTTGGAGTCTGAATTTAAATGCCGTAAAACTAAGGATAGTGCATTTCTGGACATCTAGATTTCAACATGTCCTGGGGAGGGGTGGGGGGGGGGGGGCGGGGGGGGGGCATGCGGTGTATTCCCCCCCCCCCCAGAAAAAATTGATATCCGTTCAGCTCGAGAATAGGTAAACCCCCCATTCCCCCAAATGCTGGATCCGTCCCTGCCGCATAATTCAATTAAGACTACACGTTTCATGTTGCTTTTCGCAATTCGAAAGCGCGTTTATGGGCGGGCTATGTACAGTCAATCAGACAACATAATGTTTACAGTTATTAAAGCTATTTTTTTGCATTTGTGTGTGACATATTAGAAATCAATAAGTATACAACTGTAAACTAAATTATGGTACGCAATCATTTTAATAGTTTGAGTACATACTATTCGCATTTACCACCAGAACACACAAATACAATGTAAGAAAACATAATTTGCTGCGTATGAGAACCGAACCGTTTACACCGACATTGGCTGCCGGACAGAACACATTAGCGAACTATATTTATAAATATACCTACATGTATATTATAAGCTGGACACCATGTCTGTGTTGGCTAGACATGTGAAAGTAACATGGAATCCCAATGGCAGGAAGTTCTTAACAAATGTGTTGAATAATGTATATATTTATTGAATGCACATTAACAAAAATGATTTTAAGTGCAGACCTTGCACAAACTATCCGTATGTACAGTCTGATCTGGATCAACACTGATCACAAAACCCATGCGCCCCATTTCTCCACAGCCACATATCAAGTTTATCATGTAAGGCTATGAGACGCATTGTAGTACCGAGGTCGTCCGTCGAGGTTTCTCGAATAATTCCTATCGTTTCTAAGCCGGCCACATAATGTCCACATGGTGGACTGGAGAAGTCCCACTGTAATTCAGGGGTATGGGCACTACATATAGCAGGTTAGTGTCAAGTTTATCAGGCAAGGCTAAGAAACGCGTAGGAATTCCGAGCCGCGTCTGATAAACTTGATATCAAAATACAGTAGACTGGTATTCTATTTTTCAGGTAATGTTGTATGCTCGAAAATGACCACAGCTGACGTCGTTATCTATGGACAGAACGCGGACTTGTTTACGTTGCATCATTACACTGACGTCATTGGGTAACGTCACATGACGTCATCCGATGAAACGTCAAATTTCACGTCGCTATAACCTGGATGTTTGTATCAGGTCAACAATATGTAATCAGTCAGTACGTATTCGGACAATGCAGAGCAGGTTACCTGATAAAATTCATGTTCGTGTGCCTCACAATAAGGACCGGAGATTTTCCGTACAGATGAATGAAAGCGAAACACATTAACATGAAACACATTCAGCTTGTTTTCGATATTCAGTTTATACATAGTGTAGTTGAAAGAATTACGGACTTGTCTACTTTGCGTCATAACACGGTCATCATTCCGAAACGTCACGTGACTTCACCGAGAAATGAAATGTCATCGAAAGTAACTTTCGAGTACTGCTTGGCCTTGATTTATTGCATAAAATGGGCATTCACAGTTTAACCCTTTCAACCCTAAGGAACTGGAATGGACTGTGATATGCTAATGTTCCGACCAATCCAATGGTCACAAAATAATTTTCAGATTCGTCCATTTATGAAAAGGGGGTGTTTTTGTTCTAAGAAATATGAAAATTACTTTCAAAAAGTGCAGATCCTGATGAGACGGCTCGTTACGAGCCGGCTCATCTGGATCTGCACTTTTTGCATAAACCGCTATAGCAGGATTTCGGGTTCAAAGGGTTAATAAAAAGTGAAATAACAATCGTAATAAACTAGTGTATTAAATGCGCTAATTATGAGCCCGCTATACAGAGTTAGTTAATCAATACAGCTTCAATGTATGACGATATTCTTATGCAATAAATATAATCTAACATGTATGATGATTTAATATTATATTTATTAAACTAGTTGACTGATATCATAAGAAACTCGGCTTAGCCTCGTTTCTTATGAAATGAGTCGACGAGTTTAATAAATATCATATTAAATCATATCACTCAAATAATATCCTCTATATATTGTATAGGCAGTAATGTCTCGTACAGCTTTTTATTATCAGTCTGCGTGTATTCGGTGAATGCGCGTCCAGATTGCCAATAAAGAAAGAGTATACTGTATGTATTACCGTGCTTCGTGTGCCATTCAATTCGGTTGTCTTTGCGCCTTTCGCACTATAGTGCCCATTTAATGTACCAAACAATACATGTACGTGACTCGTTGTTGTTATCTCACTTTACTATATATCAAGGTGTATGATCACTTGGTACTAACAACAACAACAAGTACTGAAACTTCCAGAATCCATCTGATTCAAAATACGTATTCTTGTATATTGTCCTTATTGTCCGTAACGGATTTTGAAGAAATTGAGCAATGCTGACATAGTGATATCATACTGGTATTCAAGACAAACATGTATATGATGTATAAAAACACCAAATAACTGTGCAACTTATTATAATATTGTGACGAGTCGAGAGACAGTTCCATTTGTGAAGTTATTTTGTTTCTTTTATTTTACTGGTTGCATACCGATAATGAAGAATGAATATGCTACTACGAGTTACTTCAATTTGCCCGTCCATCTACCTATTTCTCCTTGCTCCATTGTGGTGTCAGATGATGTGATGATACCACGATTTGTGTTGCTACCCCCACCCACTTCCATGTAACCGCGGGTGCTGGTGGGCTAGCGACTACTATACATATTTAGGGTGGCTCAGTAGCCCGCCACTGAAGTCGGGATGTCCCACATGGGCCGTGGTGCCTTCAGACAGTTTCTACATTTTATGACGTTACCCCACCCACCTCGAATACGTGCGGGACGTGTGGTGAGGTTTCGTCTATTTATATCCACTAAGAAGTATCGATACGGAGTCTGGGACACTCAAAACGTATCTACTTGATATTTACGCTGGATTCAGTAACCTAGCCTTATATTTTGTGGCATATACAGCGCCAATGCGCAGTTGGATTTTGCGTCGGAACTGTCTTTCCGAACCGTATCTTCGAAGGAGATTTCTGCCATCCAAACAGGTGGGCAGTTACATTAATTAGTCCTAGGGAATGTAAATATGTTATTAATTACATTGTTCACATTGTTATCGCTTGACATCGTCTTCCGAAGCCAATATTGGATAATATTCGTTTCTACAATTTGACAGGAAATGATTTTTCTCTCTTGTCCACCATCTTGGATGGTGAGTGACGTCATCAGGGCATTATGGGAAATACGTCATTTGCAGGCGCGTGAGGTTTGAACGCGCATCGAGCAGTCGTGTTCCAACAGTCGAAGTTGTCACATCTCTCGGAGACTTCACAGTTGTTTCAATATTCAGAATTCACTGATTCGAAAGGTAACACTCGCCCAATGACCATATCGTGAGCAATTAGAGCTTTATTGTGGATGCATTCGTCCGTCCAACTGCTAGGTTTATGAAAATATATACTTTGTGAGAATGTTCACAACCAGGACAGAATTATATCAACTGCATTGTCGCAATTAACATGGCCTCCCCTACGTTTATAGCATTTGCGGAGTAACCATATCGTGACCAGGGCTAGATTCGTCGATTCACGCCTCTAAACACAACCAGTGTTTGTGGAAAACACGAGATTTGCGGCAACACCGCTCCTCAAATACAGTTCCTCAACACAGATCCTCACCTGGGATCCTCAAATACAGTTCCTCACTAGGGATCCTCAACTGGGATCCTCACTATAGATCCTCACCGGAGATCCTCAAATACAGTTCCTCACTAGGGATCCTCAAACACAGATCCTCACTAGGGATCCTCAACTGGGATCCTCAATTATAGATCCTCACTGGGATCCTCACCGGAGATCCTCACAGTTCCTCAACACAGATCCTCACCTGGAATCCTCAAACACAGATCCTCACCTGGGATCCTCAAATACGTTCCTCACTAGGGATCCTCAACTGGGATCCTCATATAGATCCTCACCTGGGATCCTCACTATAGATCCTCACCGGAGATCTTCAAATACAGATCCTCACCTGGGATCCTCAAATACAGTTCCTCACTAGGGATCCTCAACTGGGATCCTCAATATAGATCCTCACCTGGGATCCTCACTATAGATCCTCACGGAGGGATCTCCACAACTACAGATCCTCACAGGATCCTCAAAACAGTTAACACAACCTCACCTAGGGACATCTCTGGGATCCTCACCGGGATCCTCAAATAGATCCTCACCTGGGATCCTCAAACTATAGATCCTCACAGAGATCTCACCCACGACTTGATCCTCACTGGGACTACATCATAGGGATCCTACTGATCCTCAACTGGGATCCTCAATATAGATCCTCACTGATCCTCACTGGAGAGATCCTCACACGGAGTCCTCAAACACAGTTCCTCACCTAGATCCTCAACTGGGATCCTCAATATAGATCCTCACCGGAGATCCTCAAACACAGTTCCTCACCAGAGATCCTCACCTGGGATCCTCAAGCACAGATCCTCACTTAGGTCACCACCTTGTCCTACTCCATCCATGTCTATAATACTCTGAAGTGGTGCAGGGAGATACATACTGATGAATACATGCTCGTTTTGCCAACATGATGTATGTTTAGTACTATCAAGATACACTGCAAGCTAGTAGTCCCATTTATCCGTGCACAGCTATCACCGGATCTACACGTACCATGGACCCATGGAATATTGTTTTGCTGTATTAACCAGAATGTACTCACAACGTTGCTCCTATAACCACGTATTTGGGCTGTAAACGTTTGGGAAATCTTCCGGTCACCTGTAATTCCCATATCACCATCGTTAACGCGCGTCATACTTTCGTTACTCAAGCTGGGATACGTAACCCGGTTTGTGGCGTTTTCACCGCGAATATCTAGAAGAACATAGTGGATCTCGACCGCTAATATCTACCAGAAGATCGTGGAACCCGGTAGCTTACCAGACCGTCGGCAGGTCCCATACACTGGAAGATACCAGCCTTTGTTTCTGAACCCATCAACAAATCGACGTCCATTGATGGGGGATACTTTGTGACACGCCCACCGTTGAGTGACCAGACGTTTGGAATGTTTAATCAACAGACGGGGTCATCCCAGGCATACAACGTGTGCCCATCTATTTGACCAGCAAACGGAGACCCTTATCCGGGACGTCATTTACATCCGAGGCAGTTATCAACAGAAGGCTTGTCAAGCGAATACTGACTTTATTCGATTGTTTCCTGTATATCAACATTCACATTGGTTACTGTATAAATCATTTATCGTGTACATCTGTCTCTGTCATTTGTCATACCATACGAGGCGATATTGAGCCTATCTGCGGTCAAGCGTAAGTATCTACACTGATTGCTGGTGGCAGCGCAACTACAATATTTACTACTACTTCTTTGGTATTTGCAACCAGTGTAGTGTTCGCATCACCCTTGACCGCCGAAACGCTACATTTGGTGGCAGCGGTGGGATACCAAACCAGTGACGATTATGGATTGCAATACTAGTATGACATCTTCAGCCAGTAACCATCAACCCAGTATCGATGACGGAACACGACTCCCACCTTCCGGTACATATGACGAAGCTACGCCTAGTGGCGAAGTTATACTACGACGTAGTGATCACGGCATGGGAGATACGTCAAACCGGGAGGTGGTAAAACTGAGCAGGGAGGAATACATGGATTTAAAGGGCGAAATCCGTAATTTACGGAATAAATTGGACGTAGCCAAGCTACCACTACCAGAGTCAAGAGAACATTGCCATGCTGGTCGAGACAGAAGCTTACCGGACGATGAGACTGGGTCATATAGTACACGCACATCGGATCAGCACAGTCATGAGACCGCCACTGTCAAAGACCTTCTATTCACAACACCTAGGTTTCCAGTAGGGCGGAATGGGAATTCACATGAAGACTTTCGTCACTCTAGCTCTGACACTCGTATTAACGGCCGTAACCGAGTGTCACATCCTGACGGACGAAGTAGGTATGAGGCGCTGAATTATGACCGGGGTCTTCACCACGACGAAACAGAACACCCGGCAGAGCATTCAAATCATGGCGATATTGTTCTCTCACAGAGGAAGTTTAAACAGCCAGCCACTTATGACGGAAGAAACAGTTGGCGTGATTATTTAGTACAGTTCGAGATGGTAGCGGAATTAAATCAGTGGGATACAACAACTAGGGCCATGGAGTTAGCAGTCAGTCTGCGTGGTAGTGCACAAGGTGTACTCAGTGATCTACGACCAGAGCAACGACGTGATTATCGATCCTTAGTACTGGCCTTATCATCACGATTTGAGCCAGAGAATCAAGCTGAACTTCATCGAGCCCAGTTGAAGAACCGAGTGCTTCACAAAGGGGAAGCATTAACAGAGTTAGCACAGGACATAAAGCGATTAACAAGAATGTCATACCCACAGGCTAACTCCGAAATCAGGGAGCAGCTGGCAAAAGAAGGATTTTTGGATGCTTTGTGTGAATCAGAACTCGAATGGGCAGTTCACCAAGGCAAGCCGAATACGGTAGATGATGCTGTGTGCCTAGCCTTGGAATTCGAGGCTTTCCAAGATGGCCGCAAGAGAAGGATAGGCATGAAACCGAACAAGTCAGCAGTGAGAGCGCAATGTGAGGTACCTGCATTGGGCAGTAGTCAAGAGGGTATACTAAAGGAGATATTGCAACGAATTAGCCAATTGGAGAAATCTAAAGCGAGTAAACCTATGGAGGCTGGACGTGCAACCACAGGTAGACGCAATTGCACGTATTGCCATAAAGACGGACATACAGTGGATATTTGTTTTCAGAGAGAAAGAGATGAGAGGAATCCGTCACATAATAGAAGAAGAATCTCTGATACACATAATCGGATGGAAAACCAGACCAGACCTATCAATAGTAGGAACCAGGAAAACTGCCATTAGCTGTGGAGGAGGGTCACTCCTCAGCTAGAGTTGGACGACAAAGGCCCAATGATGAGATAATGAACAAGGACATCACACCTGGTACCAATCATGATGGTTTATTTGTTTTGATGAAGATATGTGACACTGACGTAAACTGCCTAGTTGATACCGGTTCTACACTATCTGTACTGCATCCAAACAGATATGAAGCCATACCAGAGACATCGAGACCGAAATTGAAAACTGCCAGCAACCATATCAGGATGGCAGATGGAGGATTGGTGAAAGTGCAAGGTACAGCGACGTTTGCACTTATGATTAATGGTAGATCATTTGAGCAAGACATGGTGGTGGCAGACATAGAGGTTTCAGCTATTATTGGATACGACTTTCTGCACCATTACAGTTGTCGAATAGATATAGTACAACAAGTGTTGACTATAAAAGGAATGCACGTGCGGTGCATGCTGGAAAGTAGCTTGCCATCAGTCTTCCGCATAAATATAATAGAAGATGTAACAGTTCCTGGGGCATCCGAAATGATAGTTCCAGCGAGAGTAGAAGGAAATAATGCGCATGTCACCCGGGGAATTGTGGATCCAACGTCTTACCCCGCCCTCAAGGGATTGCTAGTTGCGAGGACGATTGTAGATCCCAGCTCACAGATAGTACCCATACGTGTACTGAACATATCCGGAGAAGAACAGAAATTACGGGCAAACACAGAAGTGGCATCGTGCCATCTAATTGCAGCCATCGTGGAAGACATCACAGAAGGGAGCTCGTCAAGAGATGATGAATTGCCTGAGTATCTGCACGGACTGTGGGAAACGAGTACAGACGGTCTTACCATGGAGGAACAAAAGTCTATGAGATCGTTACTTAGCAAACACAGACATGCGTTTGCAAAATCCAAGGACGACCTAGGGCGCACAACCATAGTTAAACACAAGATAAACACTGGAGACGCCGCACCCATCAAGCAGCCACCGAGAAGACTACCTATCGCCAAACGAGATGAGGTGAAGGCTGAGGTGCAAAAGATGTTGGATCAACAGATAATAGAACCTTGTAGGGGACCGTGGTCATCGCCAATAGTATTGGTGAAGAAGAAGGACGGGACCACTAGATTCTGTGTCGATTACAGACGATTGAACAACCTTACATACAAAGACAGCTACCCATTGCCGAAGATTGACGAATCACTGGATTCCCTTAGAGGTTCACGCTGGTTCTCAACGCTGCACTTGGCCAGTGGGTACTGGCAGGTGTCTATGGAGCCAGACGACGCAGAAAAGACAGGCTTTGCGACTACATGCGGACTTTACCAGTTCACCGTCATGCCCTTCGGATTGTGCAACGCCCCAGCTACATTTGAGCGAATGATGGAGGTCATACTGGCTGGGTTACACTGGGAGACATGCCTTATTTATATCTATGACATCATCGTCTTTGCCGATAGCTTTGAGCAACATCTTGAGCGATTATCTGAAGTCCTTCGCCGTGTAGAAACTGCAGGATTGAAACTATCGCCGAAGAAATGTAAGCTATTTAAACATAAAGTAGAATTCCTAGGGCATGTGGTATCGCAGGACGGAATAGCGACGGATCCAAAGAAGATAGAAGTGGTGAAAAATTGGCCAATACCCACCACTGTACATGACGTGCGTAGCTTCCTAGGACTGTGCTCCTATTACCGACGGTTTGTAAAACACTTCGCAGATATTGCTAGACCTCTTCATCAACTTACCGAAAAGGTGACATTGTTTGAATGGACCGATGCATGCGAAGAAGCATTTGATACTTTGAAACAGGCTCTCATAACATCACCAATTCTATGTTATCCATCCACAAGGACAAACTTCATACTAGACACGGACGCAAGTGGTGTGGGTATTGGAGCAGTTTTGTCGCAGTGTGATGGCGAGGATGAGCGAGTGGTTGCGTACTATAGTCGAGCATTGGGTAGAGCAGAACGAAACTACTGCATCACGAGGAAGGAATTACTTGCTGTAGTCGAGTCAGTAAAACACTTTCACCATTATCTGTATGGTGTACCAACGATAGTACGCACCGATCATGGGGCACTCACGTGGCTTATGAATTTCAAGAACATCGAAGGTCAAATGGCCAGGTGGATGGAGACACTAGAGACATATGATCTTACAATAAAACACAGGGCTGGGAGAAAGCACATGAATGCGGATAGTTTGTCAAGACTACCATGTGATGGGTGCGGCTACTGTTCAAAACGGGAGATGTATAACAAAACCAAGCTACAAGACGATCCCAAGACGGGGGTCATAATAGATAACCAAGAGGAGAAACAGATCAGTCAAACAGAAAACACGGCAGAAGAGAATGTTCGAGCTATCACCAGAAATGAAAGTCGATTTGAAACGGAAGGTAGCTGTAACTGGATGAGTAGCAAATCATCAGAGGAGATTGCTGCGGCACAGCAGTCAGATAGCAAGATAGCAAACGTTCATTCCTGGCTGTCAGCTGAGGAAAGACCAACCTGGGAAGAAATATCCCACTTGGAACCTGCTATAAAGGGATATTGGGCGAAATGGGACCAGCTGTCCTTAAAGAACGGTGTGATTTACCGTCGTGTGGCCAGTGTCACAGAGTCAGATGGAGACATATGGAAGTTGGTATTACCACAGACATATCATGAACAGGTTTTTAAAATGCTACATGATGACCCTACCAGTGGACACTTAGGGTTTACGAGGACACTGAAACGATTCCAGGACCGATTCTATTGGGTAGGATACAAAGAAGATGTGAAGCTCTGGTGCTCAAGATGCCTCAGCTGCCAACAAGGGGAAAATCAGCATAAAAACCCTAAAGCACCACTTAAGCAGTCGCGGGTGGGAGCCATTTTGGAAAGAGTGGCTCTGGACATTTTAGGACCCCTTCCAGTCACCCAAACTGGAAACAAGTATATTTTGGTATTGGTTGATTATTTCAGCCGATGGACTGAGGCGTTTGCATTAGCAAACATTGAAGCAGAAACAGTAACAAAGACATTTGTTGAACAGTTTATTTGCAGGTTTGGTGTTCCTCGCCAAGTTCATACTGATCAAGGGCGGCAGTTTGAATCAGCAGTGTTCCAGCAAGTCTGTAAGTACTTGGACGTGGACAAGACCAGGACGACACCATATCATCCGCAGAGCAACGGTATGGTAGAGCGGTTTAACCGCACACTCCGGGCGATGTTGACAAAACGTGTATCCAGCGATCAGCGTGACTGGGATACAAAGCTCCCATTGGTGATGCTGGCCTACCGTTCATCGAACCATGAAGGCACCGGGATGTCACCAAGCCTGATGATGTTTGGCAGGGAGGTGGAGCTTCCAGTGGATCTACTCTTTGGGACCACTCCTGAAACAGATGACAATCATGATAATGTCGCCAGCTATGTGGCAAATTTGAAATGCCGGATTGATCGGGTACATGAACTAGCGCGTGGACAAATGGCCAAAGCCAACGAAAAACAGAGGCGCGGCTACGATCACCGAATCGCGTATAATAAATATGAACGTGGAGACGCGGTAATGACGCGGAGTCGACGGAAATTAGGCGTGTCCCCAAAACTGCAACCGGGATGGGAAGGGCCTTATTTAGTAATCGACAGGTTCACCGATTTGGTGTATAAAATCCAAAGAACTCCAAAGGCGAAGTCCAGAGTGGTGCATCACAATTGTCTGAAAGCATATCGGGGGGAAATGAATTCGTGGTTGTAGGAGTAATGTTGTTCATCCCCTATGAATAATAGTCAGCATACAATATTTATTGATACAGTTTCCCCGTTATGTTTTTCAGACGATGGCATCTGGTGTGGAAACCCTTTCGGCAAAATGGAGATGCAACACCTGCGAGGGACGACCATACTTCGCAAGCGAGAAAAATCTAAGGCGCCACCGGGAGACTGTCCACTGGCCCAAAAAGCGATGTGAATACTGCTCCTACGAGTACACCCGGGACGACAACTACAAGCGCCATAAAGAGTCGAAACATTGCTCCACGAATGGTCGATCAAAGCATCCATCAAGGAGCCCTTGTACTCCACATCGGTCAACCGACAGATATGAGTACCGGAGAAGTAGATCGCCC
Organism: Conchocele bisecta; assembly: GCA_029237695.1. Taxonomy (NCBI): domain Eukaryota; kingdom Metazoa; phylum Mollusca; class Bivalvia; order Lucinida; family Thyasiridae; genus Conchocele; species Conchocele bisecta. Next base: position 45,602,542 of record CM055278.1, on the reverse strand, counting down.
ATTCGGGGGAAAAGAAGTAGATCGCCCATTCGGGGGAAAAGAAGTAGATCGCCCATTCGGGGGAAAAGAAGTAGATCGCCCATTCGCCAAACCCAAAGATCTGTCAGCCGACCGACGACATCTAACACACAGAGACCTTCTTCTAGCCCTGCGCCGAAGCGCCAACGGTCGAGAAAACCATCCCCCAGCAAAACACCGGCACGCCACCGTGCAAGTAGTTCGTCGACAAGTCCCGAGCGATCCCTGAGTTCCACCAAGGAAATACAGGATACGCGCCAGGTGAAGAGGCGATCCTCTTCGATTCTCTCCATCGACGATCCACAGATTTCGGTAGAGATTATCCGCTCACCCAATAGGCAGGCTAACCCTTCTACCCCAGTACAAAGGTCGGGGCCTTACCTGCCGAAGAAGATGACGACAGGTCCCTCTCCCGGAACCGGAAATACATATACGTATAAGATGGGTGATACCCGTGAAGCCTTCCTGGGAGCGCCGAGTGTAATCATCGATGACGCAGCAGGCCTTATCATGAGAAAAACAAGAAAAATGGCGCTGCAATGCAAGACCATTCGAGTGGATGTTGAATTCCCGACGGATTGCTATGCCTTGAAGAAACGGGAAACAGCGGTACTGCCCGATGGGACGTTATATACATTAAGTACAGCTTGGGTCCGCGACCCTGATGTTGTGGTCTAAACACAGTGCGGGCTCACAGACTGATTAAATGAAACTGTGCTCGTTCGGGACGAACTTTTAAAACGCCGGGGGGTAATGTGACGAGTCGAGAGACAGTTCCATTTGTGAAGTTATTTTGTTTCTTTTATTTTACTGGTTGCATACCGATAATGAAGAATGAATATGCTACTACGAGTTACTTCAATTTGCCCGTCCATCTACCTATTTCTCCTTGCTCCATTGTGGTGTCAGATGATGTGATGATACCACGATTTGTGTTGCTACCCCCACCCACTTCCATGTAACCGCGGGTGCTGGTGGGCTAGCGACTACTATACATATTTAGGGTGGCTCAGTAGCCCGCCACTGAAGTCGGGATGTCCCACATGGGCCGTGGTGCCTTCAGACAGTTTCTACATTTTATGACGTTACCCCACCCACCTCGAATACGTGCCGGACGTGTAATGAGGTTTCGTCTATTTATATCCACTAAGAAGTATCGATACGGAGTCTGGGACACTCAAAACGTATCTACTTGATATTTACGCTGGATTCAGTAATCTAGCCTTATATTTTGTGGCATATCCAGCGCCAATGCGCAGTTGGATTTTGCGTCGGAACTGTCTTTCCGAACCGTATCTTCGAAGGAGATTTCTGCCATCCAAACAGGTGGAAAGTTACATTAATTAGTCCTAGGGAATGTAAATATGTTATTAATTACATTGTTCACATTGTTATCGCTTGACATCGTCTTCCGAAGCCAATATTGGATAATATTCGTTTCTACAATTTGACAGGAAATGATTTTTCTCTCTTGTCCACCATCTTGGATGGTGAGTGACGTCATCAGGGCATTATGGGAAATACGTCATTTGCAGGCGCGTGAGGTTTGAACGCGCATCGAGCAGTCGTGTTCCAACAGTCGAAATTGTCACATCTCTCGGAGACTTCACAGTTATTTCAATATTCAGAATTCACTGATTCGAAAGGTAACACTCGCCCAATGACCATATCGTGAGCAATTAGAGCTTTATTGTGGATGCATTCGTCCGTCCAACTGCTAGGTTTATGAAAATATATACTTTGTGAGAATGTTCACAACCAGGACAGAATTATATCAACTGCATTGTCGCAATTAACATGGCCTCCCCTACGTTTATAGCATTTGCGGAGTAACCATATCGTGACCAGGGCTAGATTCATCGATTCACGCCTCTAAACACAACCAGTGTTTGTGGAAAACACGAGATTTGCGGCAACACCGCTCCTCAAATACAGTTCCTCAACACAGATCCTCACCTGGGATCCTCAAATACAGTTCCTCACTAGGGATCCTCAACTGGGATCCTCACTATAGATCCTCACCGGAGATCTTCAAATACAGTTCCTCACTAGGGATCCTCAAACACAGATCCTCACTAGGGATCCTCAACTGGGATCCTCAATATAGATCCTCACCTGGGATCCTCACCGGAGATCCTCAAACACAGTTCCTCAACACAGATCCTCACCTGGAATCCTCAAACACAGATCCTCACCTGGGATCCTCAAATACAGTTCCTCACTAGGGATCCTCAACTGGGATCCTCAATATAGATCCTCACCTGGGATCCTCACTATAGATCCTCACCGGAGATCCTCAAATACAGATCCTCACCTGGGATCCTCAAATACAGTTCCTCACTAGGGATCCTCAACTGGGATCCTCAATATAGATCCTCACCTGGGATCCTCACTATAGATCCTCACCGGAGATCCTCAAATACAGTTCCTCACTAGGGATCCTCAAACACAGATCCTCACTAGGGATCCTCAACTGGGATCCTCAATATAGATCCTCACCTGGGATCCTCAAACACAGTTCCTCAACACAGATCCTCACCTGGAATCCTCAAACACAGATCCTCACCTGGGATCCTCAAATACAGTTCATCACTAGGGATCCTCAACTGGGATCCTCAATATAGATCCTCACCTGGGATCCTCACTATAGATCCTCACCGGAGATCCTCAAATACAGTTCCTCACTAGGGATCCTCAACTGGGATCCTCAATATAGATCCTCACCGGAGATCCTCAAACACAGTTCCTCACCAGAGATCCTCACCTGGGATCCTCAAGCACAGATCCTCACTTAGGTCACCACCTTGTCCTACTCCATCCATGTCTATAATACTCTGAAGTGGTGCAGGGAGATACATACTGATGAATACATGCTCGTTTTGCCAACATGATGTATGTTTAGTACTATCAAGATACACTGCAAGCTAGTAGTCCCATGTATCCGTGCACAGCTATCACCGGATCTACACGTACCATGGACCCATGGAATATTGTTTTGCTGTATTAACCAGAATGTACTCACAACGTTGCTCCTATAACCACGTATTTGGGCTGTAAACGTTTGGGAAATCTTCCGGTCACCTGTAATTCCCATATCACCATCGTTAACGCGCGTCATACTTTCGTTACTCAAGCTGGGATACGTAACCCGGTTTGTGGCGTTTTCACCGCGAATATCTAGAAGAACATAGTGGATCTCGACCGCTAATATCTACCAGAAGATCGTGGAACCCGGTAGCTTACCAGACCGTCGGCAGGTCCCATACACTGGAAGATACCAGCCTTTGTTTCTGAACCCATCAACAAATCGACGTCCATTGATGGGGGATACTTTGTGACACGCCCACCGTTGAGTGACCAGACGTTTGGAATGTTTAATCAACAGACGGGGTCATCCCAGGAATACAACGTGTGCCCATCTATTTGACAAGCAAACGGAGACCCTTATCCGGGACGTCATTTACATCCGAGGCAGTTATCAACAGAAGGCTTGTCAAGCGAATACTGACTTTATTCGATTGTTTCCTGTATATCAACATTCACATTGGTTACTGTATAAATCATTTATCGTGTACATCTGTCTCTGTCATTTGTCATACCATACGAGGCGATATTGAGCCTATCTGCGGTCAAGCGTAAGTATCTACACTGGTTGCTGGTGGCAGCGCAACTACAATATTTACTACTACTTCTTTGGTATTTGCAACCCGTGTAGTGTTCGCATCACCCTTGACCGCCGACACGCTACAATATCATAAATATTTCATAGCAGAACAGTGCTCTCGGTTACCCGAGTGAAGTACAATATTTAATGCAGCATAGCAAAATGGATATCACGTGAAATAGGTACGTCGACCGTCTTGACACAGGCAGCAAATTAAACAGAACCCGCGACTGGGTACTGCAGTCACATGATGGCTGCAACAATATTATATCAGAGCATCAACCAACAAACACCACACATCATATTAATAGAAATGTGTATACAGGTGAAACACGAATAAGACATGGGAATCGCGATGGTTTACAATCTGGCAAACATACAGTAGACGTGTTATATGACGAGGAGTTTTTCAAGCAAAGTTGGAGGCAATTGTTGATCTGGCATCAGATACTTTAGGGAATCATGATTTCAAGATTCGAAAAATTGGAAAAGACATCGAATGTATGAAGTTGGCCATCGATGCTGATGATAGTGATGCAAACAGTGCTCTTAGTCCATTATTACACGAAATAAGTGCCAATGAAGACAAACATATGGAATTAGAAAAGCAGAGACAACAATATATATCTTATTTGAAATGTAAACGGGACACGTTAAAGCATATGTATATGGAGAAAGAGTTCCGTTTGCTGAATAAAATTCGACAAGCCTTCGGTATAGAATGCAGGAGACTTCAATCAGCTCTGCCGATTTACGCAAGGCGCGAGGAAATTGTACAGTTGGTAATAAATAATAAGTATGTGTGATAATTGGAGAAACTGGTTCCGGAAAAAGCACCCAGTTGGTTCAATACCTATATCATGTTGGAATAGCTGGCGATCATCTGATTGCATGCACACAACCAATCATTATTGCACCAATTAGCTTAGCAACGTACGTTTCAAAAGAACTTGCCACAAGTGTTGGTAAATTAGTTGGCTACCATGTAGGGATGAAATCTAGGAAATCATCATTTACAAGACTTATGTATATGACTGATCATACTCTATTAAACGAATGTCTTCATGACGAATTGCTCGATTCGTATTCGTGCATTATCATTGATGAAGCTCATGAACGAAGTATTTACACGGACTTATTGCTAGGAATGTTGAAAGCGGCTATGAAAAAAAAACCGAACTCAAAGTTATTGTGACATCCGCCACAATTAACCCAGATACATTTGTAACATACTTTGGTGGTGCCAAGAAATGTCTAGTAATGCATGTTTCAGGTCGAACATACCATGTTCAGGCTGTATTTGAGGAGTCTGAATCGAATCTTTTACCGGACGATTATGAAATTAAAGCCGTTAATAAGGCTATTGATATTCATAAGAACGTGCCTCTTTCCAAAGGAGATATACTCGTTTTCTTGACATCGTCGCTAGAAGTAGACAAATGCTGTGAGCGATTCCGGAAACGAGTCCCAACTGATGATCACATATGTTTACCACTTTACGGTTCGCTACATGTAGAGGAACAGCAGCTTGTATTCCAGACACCTGCGGAAGGTCAACGTAAAATTGTATTTGCCACCAACTGTGCGGAAACGTCAATAACCATCCCAGGTATAAGGCATATCATAGATACAGGCGTTGCAAAGGAAATGAGATTCGATACCAAGAAAAATATGAACACGTTACGTGTCGTCGCTATTAAACAGAGTTCGGCAGATCAAAGAAAAGGAAGAGCCGGGCGAACAGCCCCTGGTGTTTGCTATAGATTATACAATGAAACATTTTTCCAAACAATGGATAAAATGGGGAAGCCAGAAATATTACGTGTTCATCTGGGTTAAGGACTGCTTACACTCTTGGAGCTGGGAGTAAATCACATTTCGTTTGATTTTGTAGAGTCACCATCAGCGGAAGCGATGGAAAATGCAATGCACTCATTGCAATGTATCGGAGCAGTGTCCGACACAAACATCACTGACCTTGGCAAATGGATTCCAAAGCTTCAAGTTGAGCCACGCCTAGGGATTATCATTAAACATGGGATTGATAACAGTATACCTGTAGAGGGTATCGTGATCGCTGCGTGTTGTACGTCGTCTGGAAACTTTTTCAGAGCGGGTTCTGATGAAGATAAAAAGAAATCAGATCTAAAGAAACTCAAATTTTGTCATAACGGAGGAGATCTATTATCGATGTTGAAAGCATATCTCGAGTGGAGAATGATCGCAGAGAAAGGTAAGGGTATATGGTGCAGAAGCAATAGCATTAATGGACAAGCAATGAAGTCGGTAAATGATATGGTGAATGAGATTTTAACACTTCTTCGTAAAACAATGACACTGGATATCACCAATGAATTAAGCACGTGCGAGCATGTCGATAGCACCGTACAGAAGCAATAGCATTAATAGAAAAGCAATGAAGTCGGTAAATGATATGGTGAATGAGATTTTAACACTTCTTCGTAAAACAATGACACTGGATATCACCAATGAATTAAGCACGTGCGAGCATGTCGATGCCACCGTACAGAAGCTTATTTTCCAGTGCATGAAATGGAATATCTGCGGCTACCTAGGCCATGAGAAAGCCGGGTATTTGACATGTGATACACACCAGCCTGTCAGAATACATCCATCATCGTCTTTGATGTCACTAGGCGTAAATCATAAATGGGTAGTGTTCAGTCAAATCATACAAACGTCAGATAGTTTCATTACAAATGTTACACCAGTGACAGACGCCGACGTGGAGCAGGATTTAACTGATAATATGATATGTCTGCACAAGGACACAATTGAAAGTATAAAGTCAGTCTTGCCGCTAAAATCACTTTGGGTCCGTTTGCACAAATGAAGATCGTTGGCGCTATGCATAGGAACCGTCGTCAGTTGGGGACGAAAATAAGCGCGGCCTTCAACAACACACTTATTATATTAGATTGGGACAAGGACACTTGTCAGATGGAGCTCTACTGTCGCACCGAATATACGGAGAGTGCAAGCAAAATGTTTATATATGAATTGGCTGTAGTTACAGAACCGCTTATAACAGAGTCGATGGAGGAATGTATTTGACTGAATGCAGACCGTTCTAGAGCAGTCATTCAAGTAGGTTCAACTGTTCGGGATATACTGGAACCATCGCAATACCGATGTATACATGTGAAAATTAAGCTGCCGGCACAAAACACTATATCTGAAGATGATTTAGAACGTATGATGCATAGCTACGGTGAAATTGAATGCGTGCGCGTTGCACATGAAAACCGGTTCCTCGCTACATTCTGTAATGCGGCTGATGCTACATGTATGTACGCCACGTGCAGCGTTAATGCTGACGACAATTCAGAAATAGTTATTGCAATATACATAGAAAAGAAATATAACGCACTTGCTAGCAATAAAAGTAACGTAGGACATGTGCAGACATCGAAGGAAGAAGGATTTACGTTACGGGCAAGCTGGTGCCGGAGACCATCAAAGGGTTTCTGTTACGTTCACCTAAATAACCCTGACGATGAAGTACAATTACTCAATGCAGCGGACATACTGCTTACACAGCACCATATTCGAATAAAGAAAAATGCGAAAGGTGAGTTGATGCTCCATGATCTAGGAGCAGATGTGGATGAAAATGTGTTAGTGCAACACCTTGCTAGTGCAATCAACGTTACCCTTGAACGGAATGATAAACGGATTCGAGTGGTTATTCCGAGAGAAAACGTACCTGCAAATATGAACGAAACGAGCAACATCCGCCAGCGCTTCACCGACCACATTTCCGAAAGTACAGGCAATAATCCGGAGAATTGTCGAATATATATTAAAGAGTATAAAGCTCAGACAGCACGCAACACAGCATTTCTTCGTTTTCGAAATGTGGATCACTGCCAAGCACCTGCAGATTGCCTAGCGAGTGGGTTTAGAATAAACATGTTATTGCCTCACACATAAGTTAGTGTTGCAATGGAATTACGTTCTCTCATTCATATTCACAGGGCAATATTTGCAGTGATAAAAGAAGAAGTTGATTTCTATATGGCGGATAAGATGCAGCACAATTATAAGACAACCTTTGTCAGCAAAGTGTTGAACTCGGGTCACACAATAATCGATATAAAGAGCGAGTCTCTAACAAAGCTTGCAAAAGCAAGACAAACCATACACATATGTATCGAAGGTGATACCATAGACGACAAGTCATCTGAATCTGTTGCGCCGATGTTCTCGAAATCTGGACGCAAAGTGCAACAAATTGAAAAGAAATGCTATTGTGTCATATTCATGAACCAACGAACACAAACGTTGAACATTCATGGTCCTGTGGCGAAAAGACAACTGACAGTTGACATGATAAGATCCTTCCTGAATGAGTCAAAGAATGCCGGAAAGAAAGAAGAGCAAATATGTCTTAAAGGTAAGGATAACCCACCAGGCTTGATGAAAACATTAATTATGAAATATAGAATCGATTTAGAAGTACTTAGACAGGTGTGTGACTTATTGGCTGTATCACTAAATGTACGCACACATGTAGTTACACTGTTGGGATCAGATGAAAATGTGGCAAGAGCGGTGGCTATCATAGACGAAATTAAATCCGATATATCATCCGTCGCCACGGGAAGAGACGATCAGGCCGAATGTCCAATATGCCTATGTCCGGTTGACCTGGATGATACAAGTAGATTAGAGTATTGCGGTCAATCCCATATTGTTCATTCTGTCTAACCACTCTAGTTCAGAATGCCATTCAGGACAAATCCATCCCAATCGAGTGTGCCGCGGATGGCTGCGGGAAGCCGTTAGTGATCAAAGATATCAATTCGCAAATTAAGCAGAGGAACGTCACCATGAAGTCCATCGCAACTGCCTCTTTAGAGTGCTTCTTTACCAAAAATAACTCCAAATTCCGGTATTGTTTAACACCTGATTGCCCGATGGTGTATCGCTTGACGACAGACGGGACGAAATTTAGTTGCAGCCAATGTCAACAAATATTTGTACAACGTGTCATGTAAAATATCACGAAGGAGTTACATGTGAAATGCACAAAAACCCTAAATCCGAACTAGATGTGTTTATGGAGTGTATGAAGGGCAAGCCAGATATTTTTAAACTTTGTCCAAAATGCAAATCTGGCATAGAAAAGAATGGTGGCTGCAATAGAGTATCATGTCTATGTGGTGCACATATCTGCTGGGTGTGTATGGAATACTTTCCAACCTGTGGCGAATGTTATTCTCACCTACTAGCCAATCATGGTTCATATTACGAATGACATGTATACGTATGAATAAATCAACAATAAATGGGGAAATAAAACAACGACATACATCGTAAATTGATACAGTTTACGTAATATATGTACAATGTAGTGTTCATGTATTGAGAGTATAGTAAATTCCCATAATCCCCACCCGGCCCATAGATAAATAACAGCAGGAATTATTTATGTAATATAATGGGTAACGTGTAGCACTTGTCATGCCTGAGATTGATCAACGTCTCAAACATATGCAAATGTCCATATACCCCAGCAACAGGAGCGCCGGAAGCATTGATAGACAACAAAATCATTGGCGAGACGGTTCAACTGAGTGGTAGCAACATAAACTTTGGGTGGGTAGCGGGTAGATTCGCCCAGTAGATTCGCCGGACCAATAGTATGATGCTTCCGGTGCCTCTGTTAAACTTATCATATTCTGATGATTTGAAATATTGATGTAATTTGACATAGCTGTCACTATGTCCTTTTTTTCGTCTATCAATGCCAAAGATGAATCGGCAAGCTACACATGTGCATATCACAGCGCCACCTATCGGACGTACTGGCGATCAGGGGAAACTAATATCTTAATTGTAACATCAAACGTAGGCGATTATATTTACTATTATAATCATCGATAGTGTAGTTCATATTCAAGTTAACAATATATGAATGAGTTTGTAGTTTACTGAAATGGGTTTTCTGACTTTTTTTGGCTTGCATGTGTTTGCCTAAACAGTACCAGGGAAGACGTAGTCAAGTCTATGTATCAGCACAGTCTAATCCGAGTTGCAATTGTTTGCCATTCAGTGCACTATAGTTTAAGCATAACAAACAACGTGGGTTTCTTTAGATTAAACAATATTTATTTGAACTAATATAGTAATACAAACATACAAACACATAGACAGTCGCTGTAAATAAAGATGAAAGGTGTTCGGGAATTATTCTCATTTAATGCATTGTGTCTCAGATTGCACATAAAGTGATGAAGTAAATTACTAAGTTAATTTAATATAAGGTTTGATCATGTCCAGCCGTTTGCACACGACTGGACATGATCAAACGTTATTGTTACATTTCAAACAAAAAACTGATGTAATTTGAGCATTATATTCAGTATTTTCAGTACTTTTATAAATCGTCACATTCACGTAGATAATTTTCGGTATTCATATTCAGGGGTCGCGTCATGAACGTCATGAACGTCATGAAGTAGTGACGTCATGAGTGCACTTGGTCTACGCGCGGCCCCGGAATGAGAATTGCCTAAAAGCATATGCAAACAGCACGCGCTATATGTTTCTGAATCCAGATGTAGCGATGATTCTCCGGAAAACAAAATCGTCATTTCGTAACAAGCTGCTTACAATATTGAAAGTTGGGAACTTTGCACATTTTTTTTTATATATATATATGCCCACTGGTGTCATGAGTTTAGCATGTCACAACCCATAAAAACGTTATGGTTTGCTTGCTGGTACAGTAATAGCGGAAAGGCATTATTAATATCATATCCACCCATTATCTGATTATCATTGTATCCAGGCGTGTAGCTGCATTAAGGCATTTTCGAGAAAATTGTGTTTTGAAATGGGCCAGAGTGCATTATTTACCTTCTAGTTTCGATTTGTTTTATGGGTGGGGGTGGGGGGGGGGCATGCCCCCAGACCCCCTAGCATACTCGCACCAACGGTGCTCGAAGTCGTCAACCGGGCCTGCAGATTCAAATTGGCTAGATACGCCCCTGGTATCTGATCGTATACAATACAACCCAAAGTCCATGCCATTTGATAAAGTGAATTGTGTGTTGTGCTGATATGTGGCTGCAACTGGAGAAATGGGGCTTATGGATTTTGCAACCGGTGTAGATACGGATCAGCCTGTGCATCCGCAATTTCATCAGGATCTGCAATATTCGTCATTCCATCAATGAAACATCATACATGCTCCCAACAAGCAATATAAATCGCTATCAGGCTTCATGAGCGTTCTATTTGATCAGGAGCTACTCTGGCCACAAATCCCATAGGCATAATTTCTCCAGTAACTGCCATATATAGGTAATTTGTAGCCCATAAACTTGATAAAGGGGAAAACCATCTGCGGGACAGTGCATTTATGTATGTGACTGGAGAAATGGGTTTACATTGCGTCATTACATTGACGTCATTCGGTAACGTCACGTGACGTCATCCGACCAATGGAACGTCAATATTCACTTCATTGTAACCCGGATGTTTGTATCATGTCAATGCCTGATACAACAATATGTTATCAGTCAGTACGTAATCGGCCAATACAGGGCGGGTTACCTGATAAATGGGGGTTATGGCTTTTGTGACCATACTAGCTCCAGATCAAATAGCACACTCCTTTAGCCTGATAACGATATATATTGTTTGTTAGACATATGATAGGTGTTTATTGATGTACTGGTCGCAAAATCGATAAGCCCCATTTCTCCAGTCACATCCACATTTAAAACTTCTCTCCACTCCGCTCCGAGTGCAAACAGGTTGCAATTAATATCATGAATGAAAGAAGCCAGATTTAAAGGCACGTATCAGATATTAATGTATCTTATGGTCATCATGTTGGCTTCATGCACAGCAAAATTACACAATTGTACCACTTACTCACATTTGATCAAAACTGGGGCCCGTTTCACTAAACTTCGTACGACTGAAATGTTCGTAAGTGCAAAATAATGATAGTCTGTATATTTAACATTAACAATGTTTTCTTGTAAACAACTACTGGATTTACATTTATTGAGCATAGGCTGCATATGCAGCCTATGCTCAACAAATGTAAATCCATCAATTAAAATATCTAGACGATCCTAAATTTGCGCTTACGAATAAGAAGTTTAGGGAAACGAGCCCCAGATACGCTATATTCAAGTATACAGTATCAGAAACTGTAGCAAAAAGGACACAATGTAGTTACGCATTTTCGCTATATACGTACCAGTAACTGAGAAAAAATGTGAATAATTATGTCCCCTATGCGATAGCAAGCGGGGCATGTTGCGTTGCTCTTGATGATCCGTACGTCCGTCCGTCCGTGTACATTTATGTTGAAAGGTCGAAACGTTTCGCCAGTTTCAGTCCAGTATGCCACGGGGGCATATCCATATTTACAAACATACTGTCTAGTTTTATGTTGTATATTCCCCGTTTAGAAAGAGGTTTCCATTTTTATATACATGTATACCCTGGTTTATTTTATTTAACTATGTAAAACAAATGAATAACCTTCGATTGAATAAAACTAGCCATCGCAACGCTGACTATTCTTCAGTATTATACGGCGCTCCAAATAAGCTGCGTATTGGCGTATTGTACGAAATTATTTTATCTGAATACGCATTGATTATCAAAAGTGGGAGTACAAAATACGCACATAAATGTGAAGATACGCATTGATTTTCAAATTGAGCAGTGAAAATACTGCCGTAAAGTTGAAAATTCACATAGTTGATTTTTTGCAGCTCAATTAAGTGAATGTTTAAATTTGTTATATTTTTTTATCATTTGTTCCCTATTTAGTAATTACAAAATCAATAATCAATTTGTAAAAGTAAAATACGCAATTATTTAGAAATCCGACGGAATAGTACGCTTTGGACACGAATCTTATCTGTAGCCTATTTCATCAACATTGCAAAGTATGCTTTACTAGCAAAGTATACTTTGAGGGAGTAATCATTTATTTTTCCTGAAATGCATTATTTCATATAGAACTAACAAATGCATATATTTCATGATTAAAAGTATGCAGAATTATTATACTGAATTTATTACATTATCACAGCCAAATTGGCTGTGATAATGTAATAAATTCAGTATAATAAAAATTAATAAATTTATCATAAAATTGAAAATTTCTCCCTCAAAGTATACTTTGCTTCTAAAGTATACTTTACAATGTTGATGAAATAGACTACTGGAGCTGTGATTATAGACAGTTTTTACCAATTCCGATTTTTTCCCAGATGACTCATACATGTAGATAGCATTGGGGCTCATAGCTAGTTATTTCCCTTTGTGAATCTATTTATAGAAATCCGGTCCTGTGGTTTATTTTAGCGTTTATTTCTTACTGAATAACTTGCAAAAATAAGCACTGCCAACAGGGTAGACCCAGATCAGACTGCACATCTGTGCAGTCGGATCTGAGTTTACACTATTTGCAATAACATTACTACGTGTGAAAATATTAATCTGGCAAATAATGCAGTCCCGGATCAGATTGCGCAGATACATGTACATGTATGTAGCATGATCTGGGTCAACACTAGTTGAAATGACTATAATTGATTCCTTTTATAACAAAACATGCGACATTCGCCCTTTTTCAAAGCAATAAGGCCCTAAATTACACCATTTGGACCGGATTTCTATAAATAAACTCAAAGGAAAATAACTAACTACGACCCCCCCCCCATTCAACTAATTCGTTTCATCACTTTCTCTGCAATATTTACGCAGATCATTTAAGCTAGACAATACCGCCACCATTATCTAGTGAGTCAGACCACACTCAAGGTGTATGATCACGTGGTACTAACAACAACAACAAGTACCGATTCAAAGTACGTATTCTTTTATAGTTTCCTTATTGCGTAACGGATTTTGATGAAATATGGACAATAGTGTTATTTCAAACTACTTGACTATTGCGCTTGCAATCAAGCAGATTGAATGACTGGGCCTGAGCTGCGCTACAGCTGAAGCTTAGCCAATCAAACAGCTTCTTTGCGAATTTTTATTGCCGATAGATGTTCAGAAACGTTGGCATCTGGGCAAGATTGATAAAGGCGGCTGTGTATTACTGTATCAGGATTTATGGAAAAAATACTTTCAAAATAAAAACATGTTTTCATCATGGCACTGTGTAAGGTGGTTTAATTGACGATATATGATGTACTAGGACTGTTGGTTTGTTTTCACTGAACTGATATCGGTACATAAGTATTTGCTTTTCTATCTTGTTGAAGGCAACAAGACGTTTTTGCGTTTAGCTCGATCTGTTTCTAAAACTTAGCGCTCAGGTTAATTCATTGTAACTTCTGTTTCCTTTAATGGAATGCTTTACTATGCCATGCATGCATTTGTAACAACATCCCGCATCATTCTACAGAAAGCCCATGGTGCCCACTAACCCCAAAGGTCAAGGTCGCTGACTTAGAAATGTCCGTGTTTGGAAAAATGAATGCTCAGTTTATGCTTTAATATTCCATACATGCATTTGTAACAACATCCCGCATCATTCTACAGAAAGCCCATAGTGCCCGCTAACCCCAAAGGTCAAGGTCACTGACTTAGCAATTTCCTTGTTTGGAAAAGTTAACGCTTATTCCTACACATTTGAACACAACATCCCGCATAATTCTACAGAAAGCCCATCATGCCCGCAAACCCCAAAGGTCAAGGTCGCTGACTTAGAAATGTCCGTATTTGAAAAAATTAACGCTCAGTTAATGCTTTAATATTCCATACATGCATTTGTAACAACATCCTGCATCATTTTACAGAAAGCCCATGGTGCCCGCTATCCCCAAAGGTCAAGGTCACTGACTTAGATATTAACGCTCAGTTTATGCTTGAATATTCCATACATGTATTTGTAACAACATCCCGCATCATTCTACAGAAAGCCCATCATTCTACAGAAAGTCAATGGTGCCCGCTATCCCCAAAGGTCAAGGTCACTGTCTTAGAAATTTCCGTGTTTGGAAAAATTAACGCTCAATTTATGCTTTAATATTTCATACATGCAATTGTAACAACATCCCGCATCATTCTACAGAAAGCCCATGGTGCCCGCTTACCCCAAAGGTCAAGGTCACTGACTTAGAAATGTATGTGTTTGGAAAAGTTAACGCTCCGTTTATGCTTTACTATTCCATACATGCATTTGTAACAACATCCCGCATCATTCTACAGAAAGCCCATGGTACTCACTAACCCCAAGGTTATTACAAGCTCCTTATATACTATCAAACTGCGCCAGGCGGGACATTTTGCTCCGAGCAGCTCTTGTATGTGTTTAATTTCCGAATACCTGACCTCTACTGTTTTGGCTGTGTAAATGACCGGTATAAACACATCTATCCCGTTGGTAGGGAAGACGCGAGTACAGCCGCGTCTGCGCTAACCTTGCCAAAATGTGTAAGTATATGCATTTCGCATTGCTGGCAATAAAACAGCTCAGTCTCAGCCAATCAAACTTGTGGTTGCGGTTCAATTCAGCATCGCTCAAAATATTCAAAAGGAAAATAAGGTAAACTGTACACTGTACCAGAGAGTTACGGGACCTTTCGTCTTTCCTCCAGCTGATGTAGGGATTCTCCGGACCCTGGAATAGAATGCACCCATTGGTACAAACTTTGGTTACATGATAAATATAAACTCCCGACTCTGGAGACATTACAAGGTGTCCGGTTGATAAATGTTGCATTGTACCATTTTATAAAACAACTTCTACTGGCTGGGTAAACGAGGATAGCGCTTGTCGCGGTTTCTGATCGTTTAACTGACCGTAGTAACATGTACGTATTAAACCTATGCAACACGATGCTGGAAACACGAGTAATCATTTGTGACGGTTGCATTGGTTTGAAACTTGACATATCAAAATTCATTTTGATTAATGGAATAGCATAAGAATTAGCATGAAACAGTCAATGTCAGATAATTAGGGATGAAATGGTTAACCATTTGGCCCTAATTATCTCACATTGACTGTTCCATGCTAATTCTCATACTATTTCAATAATCAAAAGGGGTATTTGGTTTCACAATCTTTATAATATTTATTTACTAATTATAAATTCTGGAGATCCAGAATGAGGCGGCTCGTTACGAGCCGACTGATCTGGATCTACAGTATGTGCAACAGATAGTTTTATGGTATGTGTGATGATGAATGGGTCATCCACAGCTGGACTTGTACAAAATGTACAACTGATAGGTTACCTTTTAAGTCAATTTTCGGCTTTGGTGCGTGCATTCCAGCAGCGTCATAGTCTCCTAAAACAACAACAACAGCAACAACAACAATGAAACCTAATACAATGCAGGCACTGTCATTTTCTTCCTGGTTATATTGCCGTTGTTAATGCAGAACACATTTCATTATGCTCCATAAATAGTGTCGGAAACTTACAAAATAACACAACAACAATAGAAACAGCAATGAAACATAATACAATGCAGGCACATTCGTTTTGTTCCTTGCAGTAGCGCCGTTGTTAATGCAGAACACACTTCAGTATGTTCCATAAATGGCGTCGGAAAATTATTTAAAAACAAATCAACAACAACGTGTGAAGAGCACATGCGGAATTAAATCAACACTACTTGTAGCTGTTGTAGTCACCTAACTTGTTTTCTGTTGCGGTCTCATTTACATAAATTTGTTTATTTATTACACATTTGTTACACTGGTGTATTATAAGGTTTAATACAGTGTACCATTACATTTTGAAAACCCATTTCATGCAATATTTGTTTTGCATTGACTTGGCGTTTAAAGAGTAGTAACACAATGTATTAACGTAATAATACACACTAGTGCAATAATTATGGGGCTTACTGGATTCGTGATCACATACCTCACTCATGTAGTCCGATATCGATCTATATTGCTTATTAGAAGCATGACAAGCGTTTCGTTGATTGAATGCCGAACAGTGCAGATCCTGACCAGACTGTGCGGATGCACAGGCTGATCTGGATCTACATTGTTGGCAAGTCTCATAAGCCCCATTTCTCCAGATATCGTGTGGTTAGTGCCAGAAGAGGTTACCAGCTCAATTGGGCGAAATTGAGATTTTCTCATTTAAATATTGCTGACTTTTAGTTTTACAATGTATACAATTTTCAGAGCTACATCCTTACAAATGTTGAAGCTATTGATTAAAACCAAAACCAACTATTGTATAATACACAAAACTGTTAGTGCCAGTCCCAGCTATACATAGTTAACCCAGTGGGCACACGACGTCAGATAGACGTCGGACTAACGTCGGTTTCCGACGTCGGATAGACGTCGGATTATGTTAGAAAATGAAACTTTTTTAGATGTCTGAATCCGACGTCGAACGGACTTCGGAATTCGATGTCAAAATGACGTCGGAATCCGACGTCGAACGAACGTCGGAATCCAACGTCGAATGAACGTCACACTCCGACGTCAAACGGAGGTCAGGATCCGCCGTCGAATGGACGTAAAAATCCGACGTTGGATAGACGTCTAATGATGACGTCATTTCAACGTCGGATTCAGACGTCTAAAAAACTTTTGTTTTCAAATATAATCCAACGTCTATCCTACGTCAGAAAACGACCTTTATCCAACGTCTGGTTCTGACATCAGTTCAATGTCTGGATCAGACATCAATTCAATGTCGGGTTTTATCGTCTAGAAAACTTTATTTTGCATTGATTACTTGATCTGCAGTTTCACTCTCGATCAACTAATAAATATCCTGGTTTGGTTTGGTCAGTAATAAACACATATGTTGGCTGGAAAATGTATTTTATTATACTTTCACATATATTTTTGCCATAAATTTATGGTGCCATTCGTTACTCAATGGAATCATACAGCAGGGACTTAATTCACTTTAACACTTATCCTGCTGCAGACGACAACCGTGCGGATGGAAATTGCTGAATATTCGATCATTTCGCGACAAAAACATACCTTGGCATTTCATTAGAATTGTCTCACGAGACAATTCTAATGAAATTTCAAGTAATATTTTCATGGAGAACAACTGGAACTGTGTCCGCTGACACGAATGCCCCCATTGGTGCATCGATGGTCGACCATAAACGTATCGTCCACTTCCACCTCGGGTTCCGAGTCCGCGTCGGTTCTACGAATGCGTGAATAGGCATCCTGAAGCGTCGCCGGCGATGTCTTGGGGCGAGCTTGTTTCTGATTATTTTTCATCTTAGCATCGTGCTTCATTCGTCGCTTCAGCAGTTCTTCGAGAGGATCCTTATTATAATCCGTTTTTTTTCTCGCAATTTCTCTCTGCCTGTCTCTTCAATCGTTTCTTCATCTCGTTCTCCGCTTTACGTATTTCCATGGCCGTACTGTGTTTCAGTGTATCTAAGGATGCCAGCGCAGCGTGGTTTCAAACATTCTTTGTTCGATAAGATTGGCTCGTTGGGAAGATCGATCGTCTTCACTCTCGTCCATTTCTGTGTTTCTCTCGTATGTGTATGTCTTAGATTTGTCTGAAATATACATAAAACACAATTATGAAAGCATACACAAGTTTTCATATCTTTTAGTATTAGCCCTTTCAACCACTATGTATATATCCATAAAGCCAACATGTGCAAACAATGTATATCCAGATGAGACGGCTCGTCGTCGTCTCATCAGGATCTGCCGCATTTGGCACTATTATTCATCTAGAATTGTCTTTTGTCATAAATGGAATAGTGTGAAAAAGACAAGGTATATGTAGGATAACCAGGGTTGAAATGGTTAATAATAATAATAATACACTAGTATAAGTTAGGCCATCAAAAGTACTTTGGTTCTCAGATATCGCCGCGTCTGAATAATCCCTGCGCGTCTAGCATTTTATCGTCATGGAGAATAAAAGTGTACTATAAATTTACCGCATGATCAATAAAAAACACTACCATGGAAAATATGTTAAATCCAATCATGTCTGACAAAGATCTTGTGAGTTTTCACATCTAAAGAGTTCATAGTAACTTTATATAACATTTTCCTTTTGCTTGAGATGTTCGTCTCTGATTTATTTTCAAGTTGCTAGATGCATATATGCTGGCAACTTGAAATAACGAACATCTCAAACAGAGACGAACATCTGAAACACAAAACATTATATATATTAAACAAAAGCCGTTCTCCTGCTGCACATTCTGCACACCCCGTTACTGAGAACCAAAGTCCTTATTGTATGGCCTAATGTACATGTTGTAGACCGCTACCGAATAAATGTTCGATGAGCGTTACAGCGTTTCCTACAAAACTTGTAAATTCGTTATATAAATAGCCACTCGATTTATCGATAACATAATGTAATTTCACCAACAAGAAATATGTGTATAAATATCAGCATATCCTTTTTACGGAGCCCCGCAGGGGACGTAGAATTGTTTGTTTTTATATTAATTCGTTCCCACGAAATAACAATGCGTTCCCTCAATTTACCAATTCGTTCCCACGAAATAACAATTCGTGGGAACGAATTGTTATATCGTGGGTACAAATTGTTAATTCGATGGAACGAATTCCCGTGGGAACGAATTCTTATTTCGTGGGAACGAATTGCTAAATTGTTAAATTGAGGGAACAAATTGTTAATTAGTGGGAACGAATAGCTAAATTGAGGGAACGAATTGTTATTTCGTGGGAACAAATTAACAACAACAAAAAAGAATTCTACGTCCCCTGGGGGGCTCCGTACATGTACAGTGTGATGTCCAATTGGAGTATATGCGCCATTATATAATGCGAATAGTATGTAACGATAACAAAATATATTATTACTAGCTGTCCTACAAGTTTTGAGAAAAAAAGACCGCATAGACCTCCATTAAAGGCACAATTATATGATAATGCATGCAGTTTTTAAATGGTGAATAAAATAGCGACAATATATTAACAACACATGAACAGGAATGTGCGAAGTGAGACGGGGCGAAATAATTTCACGAATTGAAACGTGAATCAACTGATTACGGCGTTGTCATGTATTTTTGTACTACAAATGTTATTGAAAACATGTTAGCTGACACGCATGCATCAATATACTTAAATAAGAAAGTTGATTTCTTCAAGATTACGTCGATCTTTCCCCAATTTCAAATTAAAATCACAAAGAGAAAACGGAAATGGCGGGATAACCTAAAGTTTCAGTTTAAACCTATAGAGATATAGGTTGCACTTATTTTGCAGTTCATGTTCAAAGCTTCCTGACGAATGCACCGAGCAATTCGTCCAGGTCCCCTGAATTGCCCCCATCTTGTTTAGGTAGGCCATAGTTGTAATATTGTCTGATATTACCTGCACTGATTTGTTTTCGATGAATGTTAATGTTAAGACATCAAGTTTGAATGTTTGTACGACATCTCGAGGTCCCAAAATCCTTGTGCCTGATGACCTGGTATCCATGCTCCCCATGCAATGTGAGACGCATCAGAAGTTAACTGTATGTCTATCTCACTGTTTGTCACTATGTACCCATTCCATTGTGATAATGAAGATAACCACCACTGTAAATCATTCACTGTACACTTATCTAGTGTTAACATTGAATTCCACGACTGCTTTGTGTTCAAAAGTCTATAAATATTTATCAACAAAAGTTTTGCTGGAAACACACATTTGTACATTGAAACACACTGGCCGGCAATCCTGGCTAGTCCTCTGGCTGATCTCAAATAAGTGATTAACGGTCTTAAGACCTTTTCAAAGATATACGGGCTGCAACAGTGTCAGTATGGTAAGACTGACCACTGGTAATACACCGATTTGTAACTGAATCCCAAAAATGTCCGGTGTTGTTTGTGTATAGGTACATGATGAAAACCATATTTTAAATCTGCCGTCAAAATGAAATCATTTGGTTTAACCAGTTGAATCACAGTATTTATATCTTCATACTTGAACTTTGGAGCTTTACAAGCTTTGTGAAGATGGCGTAGATCACTTACTAGTCTAAACTCACAATTCTTCTTAGGAACGCATGTAATAGGTGACACACCCAAAGGATTTTCTTTGCATATTTCAATCTTACCCTCATTTAATAAATTATGTAACTCGACCTCAATAAATTCAGTCTCTTTTTTGGTAAAGTTTGTATTCTGTATTTCAAAATTTTGAACATCTACTACAGGAAACTTCACTCCTTCTTCTAACCACTTTAATATTAATTCAGGTGTGTTTATACTCTGCCAATTATTTAATTTTTTTGATAACAACACATGTACATGTAAAACTAATCTTCATTAAACTGATTGAATGGTGGTCGGAACCGAGGTGGACCGCCAAATCTGAACTGTTGATATACACCGCCGCGTCCCCGAAAACCTGTAGGTCTTGAGCAACCTCTGCCCTTGAAATGTTGTGGTACTGCCTGACGTGTCGACAAACTCGATAATTCTGCAGCAATTTTAACGTTATGCAGACTTCTACTATCAAAACCAGAGTTGTTCTTCTGTAGCGATCGAAACAACGATGTTGTCGGTGCATCAAAACGTCCTTTCACCAAAAGCGCGGCTGATTCATCCTGTAAGTACCTTATGTTAGCAATTAATGTTTCTAGGACCGGTTCCAAATTTGCAGGTTTCCCTTCTTCACATTGACTTAACAATTTCAACGCGGTTTCTACATACCTACCGCACTTTGTAATGACATTAAGAGTTCATTGGTCCTCTCTTTTTATTCCTGAGCGAGACTCGTTTAATTTTAAGCTTGTTTGTAGGTAACTTTCACTACCGTACATTTGTGTACCTGGAATCTATCATGAATGTTATTAATATTTGGTTGACTATTGGCTGAGTTCCATTCACAATATGGCTCTGGACAAATGGCGCCTTCAACGTGAAAATCCGAAATGGGATTAACAATTGCCTGGTCTGGCAAATTTTGTTGTTATTGTTGTTGTTGTCTATTATTGAACAACCCGAACTGGGAACTACTTTCGTTATTCCGTGACCCGATTACTGCCTCTAACTTGAACGAACGGATTCGTTGATTTAGCCGGTCTATATCTTTCGATAAATCACTCATAATTGGACCACCACTACTATAATTGATTGTTCTTTCGCCTTCTGTCGACAAATCTTCTTCTTCTGTTGACATGTCTAGGGGGATCCCACGTGTGAAAAATGCACAACCGGAAGACGGTGAATAGCGCACTTTAGGTGCGCAGTAATACACACAAAATATTCCATTGTAGCTACGAACAATGGGAGCACCTCGGGGATAATAGCATAACCAGACCTCCGCTTTGGCGAAAAGATCCTAGATAGTTCCGAATGAGTCAGGTCGGTTGGTTACCAGCCTATTACTGTATCTGTGGCTACCGCTATGAAGTAACGCGGGAACCAGGTAATAAAGCATGCCAGTTGTCACACTCCGCGCGCGCGCGCGAGAATTTTGACCTAGAATTCTGCGACGTTAATTAAATTGCACGTACGCCCAGCCCAACCTAAATACATACGCAAAATTAATCGTCTAGGATATAAAATGATTAATTGCAAAGGCCTAAATTTGTCGTAAATAAAGGTTAAACTGAATTAATTTGGTGTGAAAATCAGATCAGCTGGTCTTCAATTGGCGTATATATAGGCTAACGTAGAGATAGATCTGCTGACTGACAGTGAGTCACCTTTTAGTGTATACCAATCACGACCTGGACCAGACGTCTATTCGACATCGGAAATGGACGTTGATCCGACGTCGCGATTCGACGTCAACCCGACGTTGTGTTTGTGTCCCGACGAACTACGACTAGCAAACAACGTCAGTACTTAGAGGTTAATACGTGATTGTTTGATATCGGTCTAGGTATCGGCCCGAGGTAACTTGGTATCAGCCTGGGACCAAAGTTCGAAGGCTGATACCAAGTTACCGAGGGACGATCCCTAGGCCGATATCAAACAAGACACGTATTAACGTCTTTATTACTTAGATTACTTAGATATCAATTTCAATATCAATCATCCGGAAGTTATGATAATCCTATATTAAAATATATACCGTTATCTATGATTGAATGATGAAGTACAGAGCCTGCAAATTTAAATTCCCGGCATCTGTCAAAATTTACGCAGCCAACAGTAAACATACGCAATGCGCATGCCCAAAGGAACTGGTTTAATACGCGCGCAGGACATGGTATAGGACTGGAAATGGCGGTATCAGACTAGTAACGATGGTATCAGACTAGAAATGGCAGTATCAGACTAGAAGTTTCAGTATCAGACTGGTAAACACGCCGTATCAGCCTGGACTGTGTATGTTATTGCTGTAGGCAAATACAGGCAATTTCTAGGCAAAACATGATATCTAAGTAATAATGGCCATTATTGGACTTGAGACAGTATGTCTGTAACGATGAATAAAAAACATGTAATTTACAACAATTTTACTTAGGTACCTCTATTTGGAGAACATTGAATAATTTGACAAAATGTTACTGTATTTGTCTAAAGATTTACTTTGAATATTGAACTCACTATTTGCCGTCTGTTTTACGTATTGCATTCATTCCACCGAGCATATATATGTGGCTGTGACTGAAGAAATGGGGCTTATGGGATTATGAACATTGTAGCTATTGATCAAATAGCACATTTCTGTTGCCTACATGTATATTGCTCGTTAGAAACATGGCGGCTGTTTCATTGATGGAATAGTGATAAGTGCACATCCTAATCAGACTGTGAGGATGCATAGGCTGATCTGGATCTGCACTGGTCTCACAGCTCATATACCTGCTATATATAGCTGCTATACATGTTCTCGTACTATTACATCTACAGTGAAACCTCTCTAAACCGGACACCCTGGGAGGTAAACAGACGGCTATTTGTCACGAGGTATGTACATTTTCGTTGTTTTATTCATATTTTAATTTTTAATTTAAAACACGAGGAAGCCCTAATTAAGCAACCACGTCTTATTTGGAATTAATAAATCAGTGAACTACTTTCGGCAAGAGAGATTATGATTATCACGCGAACTATTTTCATATGAGCCAAGCGGATTGTTCTGTTTATTAGTATATATAGTTTTAATCTATCTCCTGTGATATATAATGATACATTACTTCGTTATGTTATGGGTACTAATACATGTTGTTTCAATAGCGTATCTCTGTAACGGTATCGTTGTAGATGGAGTCGCAAATAATTTAATAATTATTACGTTCAAATGGTTGCCTAATACTGATAGCGCTACTGTATAAATGTAATCATCGTAAATGGCGCAATAGTCGTGAGGTTAAGGTCGCCGATTTCTATGATTTAATTACCGATTCCCGAAAGGGTCGGGTGTTCAAACCTCGACTTGGTATATTTTGTTTTTTTCTCCATATATATTATTTTTGTGATTTTAATATTTTCACAATTTTATG
This sequence comes from Conchocele bisecta, assembly GCA_029237695.1. Taxonomy (NCBI): domain Eukaryota; kingdom Metazoa; phylum Mollusca; class Bivalvia; order Lucinida; family Thyasiridae; genus Conchocele; species Conchocele bisecta. Next base: position 45,578,443 of record CM055278.1, on the reverse strand, counting down.
ATTTTAATAAAAATAGCTATTTCATATGTTTGTTTAAGTTTGAGGTACTGTCTATACCATATAATTTGTTACTGTCCCAAAATCTATTTTTTTGGCTGTCACAATTAATTAATTTTCGGACAGCAAACATTTTTTTATGAATTTGAAATAATTATTGTCCTCCATCTGATCACAACACTGTTCGAACTGCGCATGTGGCTACCACGACCAGAATTCACTTGCCGCAAACACAGTAGCCTTCGGTGTCTATTTATTAAATTATTATTTTTTGTTTTATTTGAATTCCGCATGAGCGCTCAATTTTGTGTCAACACCATTTACAGAAAATATTGGTGATTTTCTAAACGAATATCGGAGAAATGCGGCTATATATTTTGTCAATTTTCAAAACCATTTAAAGAAAAAAATGCGTCTGCGTATTATCGTTATTCTTTCCACACAAAGCAACGTGTATTTACAACTAGATCTGTGTAATGTGTCGGGTGTAGCCAAAGACCATACATAAATTCGTAATTAGTCACAGATGTAGCCTTAAAATATAATCGATTTCTTTAAATTACGTCCGCAAGTTGACAGATATTTCAGAGCAGACGTCATCGTAATTTGCCGTTATTTGTTTCCAAAATTAGCCATATATTCTGTAAATGGCGTTGAAAGTCGACAAAAAATTAAGACCAGATCAGTACGTTAAATCGCTATCGACGACAACTGACGATCCGATGAGAGAGTAATACCGTTTACGCGTATCCAATGTTAAATATACATCGTTATTTTTTTATGACTTTCGTAGTTTTTACCGAGAAATTCAAACCGTTTCCAATTATTGGGGAACATAATATCAAGATTAGCACACCGTTTCACTAAGCGGGGGCTACTCAGGGAATGGGATCACACGGTCTATTGTTTACACTGGATTAATGGCGGCCCCCATGAGGTCTCAATAATACGACTGTGGTTTCTTCCTTTTAGTGATGATCATGTTCCAGCCGTTAACACTTATTTAGCAGAATTACTTATGTAGTTAGTCTGAACATTCTGCAGAGAAATTTGAATTGGACGGAATCGAGCGTTGTTCAAACTTAGACGGGTTCATATGCACAGGTCAAAATATGAACTGAAAATGGCGCTTTGTGTGACAGAAATCCGTACGCGGACGAATAAAAAAAACATTTTGTTATAAATATCACATATAGCGGAACAGCGGTAGCATCCACTGTTTTAATAATATGCAACCATATTGTAATTAATGTTTTATAGTGATATACTTATGAATAATATACGATACTATGGTTTATACTCCATCACTATGTTTTAAGGCTGTGTGATTTGCCTCAATATAAGCTGGATTAATTAATACTTATATTCATGCGCTTCATGAGAACATCAATACATTTAAAATATACAAATATTACTTAAAGGGGTACCGCTATCATTTTAATAACATAAATATTGAAAATACACATTACAATCGCGTACAACATAAGTTATTGATCGAAAATAGTCACTGCATCGTAACCTATTTGACTGCATTACCTATTGCGCGGGTACATCACCATACACCCTGTTTACATAGGTAACTGGTGGTATAGTGAGGTACGCTCGCTAATACAATGTTTGTGTAATATATAGCCTATGGCACGACGGAATATATCATAGATATACGAATGCAGACACTTTGTTAAATGATGCAGTGACAAAACAAGTCATTGAAGGATTTGTGGTCTCCTCTATGTAAACAAGCCATGCCGTTACGAATTTTTCAGGCATTTTCTTGTCGATTTTAATAAAAATTTGGTCTATACCTCTGTATTTAACCCATGTAGCTCACACTTATCCAAAATTTAACAATTTTTACGGGATTTCGCCATTCGCATACATCTCACGTCCGTGAAAACGATGTGTAAATACTCTAAACAACCGGCGGTTGTAAGTACATGCGAAAAAGTTCGGCGGCAGGTGTCAGATAAGTGTTCATGCCTGTGCTGGTTGCTATTTATTTTTATATATTGTTATAATATACAAACTGTAAACCAGTCTTGCTTTATTATAAATGTTGAATTACCCTGACAGTGTACGCCTGTCTGGCACAATTGATAAATGTAAATACATGCATTGCATGAAGTCACATCTGTAATATTTCTGAGAGAGGCTTTATCGTTTTAAAATACATTTGAGACAGGTTTATTGTGTCGAATAACCGGCTTTATTGCGAAAACTGAGTCAGCAGATGTCGATATTTTATTGAGCATTATAAAAGTTAACGATGCACAGTACAGTATTCTTGCATGATTTCCAAAGACAAAAATAATAATTCTTAAATGATTTTCTGTTTTTCGTCCGTCTCTTTGTGTTTTCCTTGTCTGATAAAACAGACGTCGGTATATATACATTCTGTCTCTTTCTTGCTTTGCCCATCTGTCTCCCAATTGTTCTGTCTTTCTTTCCCTATACTCATTCATGCGTTGCTCTTTTGATTTCGCCATACCGAAAATATATATAGAGAGAGGAGATCAGTAACACTTATTTGAGATCATATGACTTTTCTCCTAATGTTCGGGACTGATATTTCTAATCTTCGGGACAGTCAATTAAGATGATTTTCCCAGTATTTTGTGCATCTGACAGCCATCTATCACACTAGTTATACATGGAATTTCGTCGCGTAAACGGTCACAACATTAGTCCATTGCCCACATGTGTCCGCATTGCCCCGATTTATTGTATTAATGATGTATCCTTTACATTGCAACTCGCTTAATCAGGTTATAGGAGGCGTTTATACCATCGATTAGGACATGTTGGCTCATTTCTTTTCACAAATGTACAAGTGCAATAAAACCTCACTTACAACCGTGTCGGTCAGACCGTTTATCTGTAGGTCTGTCCAGCCATCATGGACACATAGTTTGTTTATATTGTAAGTTTATTGATAATTTGCTACAGTGCAAACAACTTTTGACATTAATCAGTTTTCGGTGTGACCTTTTTTGGCATACATTTATATGTACCGATGGTGTCACAATACAAGTGAATATGTGGCCGTTCCTGGATAAACGGGCTTATAGCTTCCTTACCATGCCACAGGACGGTTAAGTAATAAGACGTCGTAATCCAACGTCGTTACGACGTCGGGTTTCGACGTCGGGCTGACTATGGATTTGAGTCACCGACGTCGCGACCTGTATCCAACCTAGATCCGACGTCGTACCGACGTCGTGTGTTTGCTGGGACGCTGTCTCCTGCTATGGCCAGTCTACTCATCTCGGAGACGAAAGCAGAATGTCGCAACAGCGCAGATGACCTCCGTGATCTCCGTGAAGCAGGGTGTTCGTCGGGGTGGCGTTTTATCAATGGTGATGTACAAAACCTATGTGAATGATCTGCTGTCCGACTTCGAGAAGAATTCGCTCGGTGTGAAGACCGGAAACTTATACGTAGGATGTTTGACGTGTGCAGATAAAATTGTCATTGACCGAGTGCGACTTGCGAGACGCACACTCTGCAGCCTGATAAACAGTGGAGGCCATGGTATCTCACAGCTTCCAAGATGGAGAGTGTACACCGCTTCACAGCGAACTATCCGGAGATTACAGGCACTACCGCCAAAAAAATAAATTTGCTGTATGCGCAATTTATCTGCGTCTGGACGCTCTCTACAATTAGAGCTGACTAAGCAACTAAGTATATATCCTATAGTCAGTCTTGAACCGCGGCAATACTACTATCCAGAACCTCGTGCAAAGATAGTGCATGGTCAATCAGCTTTGACAACCGTAAAAGCTTCTTCTGTAAGATATCAGAAACTGATAGATAGCCTCACACATATATGTTAATGGAAATATATGGTAAACGAAGCCCTGAATTCCTTCTCGCACGTCTTTTCGTGAAGAACTTCTTGAAAAATCACCACTGGGATATATGAAAATTTACTCATTACGAATTGTTACAACGCACCAAATATTTCAACCTTGACGGACAGCCGTAAAGGAACCACTAAAGCTCGAATGTTAACGGGAACCGAACAGAAATCTCCCACCTATTGGGACCATCCTTCTGGCAGACCCACTACACAGACCAGGAAGCGATTACCCAACTAATACTAGTCAGTTCTCACATAGAAAAGACCGTTCCCGTCATAGCTTATACACACTTAACATGCTCAGTACAGAACTATATTATAAACTGTACATTAAACGGACTGACCTATTGAATTACTAACTAACTAATTGATGCCGTCAATGCAACACTCTCTATTTATATAATCATGACCTAGTCTACCTGTAAATATAGCCCTCGTACTACGAAGCTTCTACAGTAAACGTCGGTGCTCCTTGTGAAAGGAGGTCAATACAGAGAGAAGGTCAACTCGTCCTCATTGTTATATTCATATTTTATAGCTCAGGCAACACTAGTAAATTACTAAAACTGTACATTAATGAATAGTAAGACTATAAATACAATAGGATTTATTTACGATCATGTAGACATCCTGTATATTAGAAAATGTATAATCTGCTGGCGTTTATGCTGACAGGTCAGCTGTGACAGGTCAGCTAACAGCTGACCCAAATTGGGATCTAAATTACCGACAATGCAATAACCAGGATAACTTATTAAATATATCTAGGAATGTTGATGACCCTTTAGGAAACGCTCACAGAAAGGAGTAAGATGTAGTGCCAATTTGTATAGGTTAGAGAGAATAAATTCAGACATGCCTAGACAACTCTGACCCATGTTGTTATATATCATGTATATACATGACCAAACTAATTTAGTGTATACCAGTGTAGTATCTGATCAATATGTATGTATACACAAACTGATATGTCAGCATAGCTCAACCGTTGTCATCCCAGTTGCGAGGCGGATGCATTATCCAGTAGACCACGGTCACTGCTAAATATCTTCTTCCATTTGCTTTACTGAACTTGTAATTCACAGGATCTTTAATTATTTCTTGCATCGCGTTGCATGCATTTTTGTTACGAAGTTTTTGTCATGCAAATTATATGTTTTATACATTGTATGATTCTTGATTAGATGACCCAGCTTCCCTAGGCATATATTGTTATTTTTGTTGATCCTTCTTTCACAATCCTTATTTCTGTATAGAGCCTTCTCTAAATTTTTACAATTTGTGTTTCCAACTTTTTTCTATGTGTTTGCTTTCATAGATATGCATTGTTGTAGATTTGCTTTGCATAAATTTGTTTATTATTGTTGTACTGCTCCTTTCCTATGTTATATTACATACTTGACTCGGAGAAACGTGACGGCAAGGGGTAATTGTGATGAAAGTGGAGCGCCACGTAAACTTGTCTTAACCCACCAGTAGGCAATGTTTGGCTAATGACCTTTCCAAGTTGACACAATTGCCACCAAGATGGCTTGCTCTATTTTTCATATATCAATGTTTATTCATCTCATTGGACCTTCGCTTGATGAGATATTTATTTGCCTTTGTGTTCTGTGAGACATTAGGTATTTCCTTCCTTTCGTTTAGTTATATTTACAATACTAGTTTCGTCTCAGACCAACCTGCACATCAATTCAGTTTGATGAGAGCGTTTTACACAGCCAGTCGTTCTTTCTTGTCACTATATCTACGTTGCCAAGCATATAAACTATTTAAAATATGTACGTTTTATCTTGTCTGATTACACACGTACATTTAATTAATAAATGTAACACAAAGAGTATATATGTATATATTTATTTTACTGCATTATTATTTTCGGATCCGAAGATGAGTGCAGTGTTGAAATGTTCTAAGCAGGTCAATTATTAAATACATCTACAAGCCATTTAATACTGTTTGCTATCTTTGACATATTGTGCTTACATGTATGAATACTTAATTGTTACCTTCCCGGGTCACATTGCTTGGCCTATGTATTTGATTTTAGCGCATATATGATTAGAGCCCCCTGACGTCAGTTGAGTGGTTACCTTATATTGATGAAAACAATCAAATGTGATATGTGGTGAAATTATTACACTATAAGATATTTTTTACATTTTCGATAAGTAATAACATAGCAAAGTAGATTAAATATTAATTTGGAAAAAACAAATGAGATATTGATTGTCTATGATGCTATAACACATTTTGCTACATGATATGCTGTACTTGTGACTAATGAAAACAAAGTTTGTAATACGTCGATACACATTAAATCTTAATCTCCGTTTCTCAAGACACACTCGATGTATAACTATGAAATGTTAAACACACATAGCAAAAAGCTATAAGCACGTCATATATCATGCGAAATCTGTCAAACATGTCGTTACACATTATATGTGTTATGTCTGAAAAAATACTAGCACCAACTCATGCTACCATTTATAGTAAAAAAGACAACGTCATTATATGTGGCTGTGACGAGGGAAATGGGGCTTCTGGGATTTATGACCTGTGCAACTCCTGCTCAAATATCGCACTCCTGTAGGCTGACAACGATCTATATATTGCTTGTTAGAAGTATGATGGTTATTTCATTGCTGGAATGTGTAAGAGTGCAGATACTGATAAAACTATGCGAATGCACAGGCTGATCTGGATCAACACTGGTCGCAAAATCCATATGCCCTATTTCACCGATCACAACCACATTTGACTGTATCACGACGTCATTACGTTTGTTTGTTTTTGTTTGTGTTTTTGGGGGGTTTAAGGGCCTATCAACAGCTAAGGTAATTTAAGGCCGTGTCAATGGGTTTAGTACTAAATCCCATATATTACCTGTACAAGTACATGTACATGTTCAAGTGCTATTCCTAATATACATCAATGATCTCCCGGATGTAGTAAAACACGTCATTAAATTGTTTGCGGACGATACAAAAATATACACTGTCTCAAAAGATACCGATAACAAAATTAGTCTACAAAATGATCTCGATAAACTTAGTGATTGGTCAGAAAAATGCCAACTACGTTTTAACGCTTCCAAATGCAAAGTAATGCACATAGGCAGACAAGATGAACACCACCCATATTCAATGAACGATAGCGACCAAGATAAAAAAAGTGAGGTGACGACGCAAAAAGATCTTGGAATAGTCATTGACAATCATCTGAAATGTACACAACATATAAATACAAGTGTCACAAAAGCAAACGAAGTACTAGGAAACATCCAACGATAATTTTAATATATGGACAAAACTATGTTCCTTCAACTTTACAAATCATTAGTGAGACCACATCTAGAATACGGCTCGCAAGCATGGTCTGTCGTCTACAAAAAAGAATGTATCGCAATTGAAAATGTCCAAAGTAGAGCCACCAAAATTGTGAAATCAATCAGCCAAAAATCGTATAGCGAAAGAATAAAGGAACTATGTCTACCATCACTCCAATACCGTAGAGTAAGAGCCGACATGATACAAGTTTACAAAATAATCAACAACATCGACCATATAGACAAAGACAAAAATATTCCAATAATTCATTCAAGAACAAGGGGACACCAGCAAAAGATATTCAAAAGACAATTTCGTCTAAAGATAAGAAAAAGTTCGTTCAGCCAACGAATAGCAAATGACTGGAATGACTTGCCCGAACATGTAGTCACCGCGGAAACAATAAACCAGTTAAAGAATAGACTGAACAAAGCCCGGAAGGAAAATGTTATTAAATTTGCTCCATACTGTTACTAAGTAATCGATTGTGTCAATTGTTGGCAGGGCTTGTCCTGTCACACCGACGACACAGTACATATATACACATGCAAATAGTTTTAAACGAAACAAAACCAATGTGCGCAGTCCAGGAAGACATACCAGTGATTAAGAAAATTAATGAAAGATACGTCTAAGCAGTCAAAGGCTTACTACCGACGTTGGATACAGTAAGATACAGTAAGGTACATGTACAAATTGGGGAAAATTCCAAAATCAACTGAAATATTTGCAATAAAAAAATATATATTCAGACCTGAAATCACAATAATCCTGATCTGACGCCAGGTCCTCGCCACACCAGAATCACTTGGCCCCCTCCCAAAAGCAGTAATAACGTCGTTAAAATTACTTCTTGTGTATTGTCGGAGATTTAGGCGAAAAATAAGCGACTGAACTACAGACATACAACAACAACAACATGAACGGGAATTCCGTGGACGCCAGTTCTGTTCTCACCGTATAATAGCGTGTTTATCTTGTAATGACAGCGCTGGCATGGTGGCACTGAATAAATGCTTTAATTACACTTACTTATCAGAATGGTTATTGTGTGTAAATTTAATTTATACCATAGACAAACCCCATTATGCACATACTTTCGATTTCTGTGTGCCGTACATGTTCATATATATGGGCCGCGCTGTGTGAAAACCAGCCTTAATGACAACATTTAGATTTTCACTTTTTTACATTTTCTGATGCGGACACCTTTCAAAAACAATATGCTGAAAAGAAAATGCAAACATTTTTCATAGTATTTGTTTTAACTCACATTTTGTAGCACCCTGTGAATCACGCACGGAAAAAAAGTAACATCATCGAGGAAATGACGTTGTTATGCAACTCAACAGCCTACAGTAGAAATGACAGTTCTTAGACTCATAGACTGTTGACTGTGCTTGCGCTGTAAACTGTATTTGCTGATACGTTACACTCAGGCGCGGATACAGAACTAATTGCCTGGGGGGGGGGGGGGGTCTGTAATTACAAGTCGGCTATGCCGACCTCCGCGAGCGTAAAGCTCGATGCGCATCGTAAAGTCGGGGGGTGTGGGGGTCTTCTCCCAGGAAATTTTTAAATGCCAGATCGCCGCACATGCGATTTCCTGACAGATAGGCCACGAATTCACAGTAAAATGTTTTTTTATTTTTTTTTATTTTGCCGGGAGCAAAGCAGAGGGGGGGGGGGAGGTTGGTCTGGACACCCGCCCCCCACCCGGTTCTGCGCCTGACATTAAATGTATCTACAAGTCAGGGGCGGATCCAGGATTTCAGGTTGGGGGGGGGGCGGGACTTCTTAATTGAAATAGTTTACTATATTTTCGAACTGGCATTGTTTGTTCGTCCGTCGGCCAAGTGGAGCTGGGGAGACTGCTAGGTGGGTCCGGCGGTATGCCCTCCGGAATATATTTTATATCTACACCCCATGGCGCATTTTAGAGCAAAAATATCTTTGCTCGCCAAATTTTAGGGGTGGGGCGCGCGCCGGGGTTTCCCCTACGTGAATCCGCTCTTGCAAGTGTTAATATGTATACTAATGTAAACATTGAACAGAATAAAACTATGATATGTACATGTAGTGAACAAACCAAACGCACCACTATCGATTTTAAATCTATAATTAGCCGACCTGTAGCTTCGTAATTTGCCACCATCGCCACAATAGATTATGCATATACAGTCGAACCTGTGCTAAAGACCACCTCCGAATAGCAATCACCTGGCTGTAAAGGCCACAATTTTGTTGTCCCAATGGCACAATTACTATATAATTGACCCTGCGAATAAATACCACCTGTGAACAAAGGCCAGATTTTTCACTTCCCATGACTGGCCTTTATTCACAGGTTTGACTGTATATGTTTGTCTTCAGAACGATACATTTTAAGTATTTCAGAATTTAGGTCAGAATCTACTTGTGACGTCATTTACAGTTAACTGTGACGTCATTTATTGATGTACACATTACGTCACCAAAGACCAAAAATATAACCGGCATTCCTGGTGTTTAAAATTGTAAATTAGATCTACATGTATATGCACATCGTATCGGTGATTGAAGCAAATGCATTTTTTTCCTGTAGAAATGAATTACCAGAATTTGGATATCATTTGGATAGGCCTATGGCTGCACATATCAATGACTTCAGCGCCCGATGGGGTCTAGACGGTAGTCGGACACCCCAGGATATTGTTAAACATATAAAAATCGACTGCCCATTCCCGACTCTCGGAATTAAATTTACATCTCAGAAAGCGGGAGGAAAGTTTTCTTGTGTATCCAATGGGACTGACGGACAGGCTTATGTACATGTAGCAGGTATATGGGACAATTCTGCGCTGACCCCCACTCCCTCGACTGTGCACCGCCGCCATTGCCACCGCCCCCACCCCTCCCCGCCACCCTACACACCGAGGTAAGATATTGCTAGGGGTGTCCGCTTAAAAGTGCTTCTCTGCTGGCTACCCGTCTCGACCCTGTCTATGAATTTCCCATATATGGCCCGAAATCCGCACCTTTGCACAATAGTGTCCATTTGTAACCGCTATATGGCTTTGGTTACATGGGTTACATGATATATGTCTTTGGTTACACAGTATAGCAGTAGACATGTTACAGAGTTTTGAATGAGATGTGTAAATATTATCTATACCGACTATTTGTAATTGGCATTTTGTCCTAAAATTCATTTTATGTTGTATATGTTGGCATGTTGCTATGGCTATAGAACCTGAGGCGATGTGTGATTTATGACTCTAGGTGTCTTGGTGTATGGTCACTTCATGAGAACATGGATTAGGCTACATGTTTAATTAAAATTAAAATTTGTAAACTACAAGCTGAATTTCAAATTATTCCGTGTCTTCTGAGAATATTGTGCACAGGTTGTTTGCAGTGTGTTCCTTGTGTTCTGAAAGAATGTTGATCCTTAAATTATCGGATTAAAGATGTGTGCTATGTCAGTAAGGTCAATGCTGGTTAAAAATGAAGCACTATCTTGTTCTAATACTTGTCCCCTGAAATGTATTTTCAAAAGAATAGTATGTAACCGATGTAACCGATGTAACCAAAGACAAAGAGCGTGCAACCCAAAAATGAAAGGCATAAAATATAAAAAATCAGATTCATCGTACGTCTTTTCAAAAGAACAGTATGTAGCCGATGTCACCGTATGTAACCAATGACAAGGAGCGTGTAACCGTGTAACCCAAACATGAAAGGCATAAAATATGAAAAATCAGATTCATCGTCCGTCTTTTCAAAAGAATAGTATGTAACCGTTGTAACCGTATGTAACCAAAGACAAAGAGCGTGTAACTGTGTAACCCAAAAATGACAGGCACAAAAAAAAGAAAAGATTCATTGCCCATCTCTGTAGAGCATGCTTTAATATTGGTTTATAACATTGCGACAAGACATGTAACCTTTGTCACCAATGTAACCAATGCTATATAGTGGTTACAAATGGACATCTATGTGCACATTTTTGCGGATTTTGGGACCTATCTAGAATTTACTGTCTGTACTGATTTATATTTAAAAACTTTCTTGTGAGTCAGTGATTTACACACTAATCATGCTAATTGACTAAATTTGTCCCAATCACAAAATTGATTTCGTTGGAATGATGCTCATCGAACTTGACCTTGCGACATTTGTTTGAAGCGGCTTGTTTGAATTTAGACATGTTGAATCTGCAAATCTGGAATGTGTGTGTATTTGCTTTATATTATTTACACGCCTCCGACTAGAACGGCCCTTTGATACAAAATAAAGCATGCAGACGTCCAGTGTTTAGTACAATGTAGCAAGTAAATTAACATCGATCTGCCAAAGTCTTCTTAAATTTGTAATGTTGGAGACCTGTGCATCTGTGCAGTCTGATCAGTGTCGGCAATGATTGCAAATATACTAGTAAAATACAATACAATACGTTTTATTCAGTGAATTAGGCCATCGGCCCATAACACATAACATGTATAATACAATTTGTAACTAGTAATATATATGCTATGTATAATTTAATATAACCATATTTACAAGTAGTCATTTTAAAGAATATTTACATCGAAAGACGCTAACAATTACGTGACAATGTACATGTAAGTGGTAGCAGATACTGATACAAATCAGTAGGCTACGTCCCTGGTGGCCACACTTATGTTCGCAGTAAATATGCATGTTACACAATACAAACACACTAAATACTAAAACACGTTTAGCCCAGTGTCAACATGATGCGAGATGCCAAGATATATATTTGGCACCACATGTACCATAATTTCATGTGTGAGCTATTGTTACAGCAATGTGTCCGTCGTCCGTCCGTGAACATTTTCAAACGTCTTCTCCTCGGTAACCATTGGGCCTATATTCACCAAACTTCATGGTCATGGTCCTTAGGTAGGCTGATTACAAAATTGTTAAAATGACGTTATTACGTAATGCAAGATGGCCACCGTCTAAAAAATAGCACAAATTCTTCAAAAATCTTCTTCTCAAGAACCGCCAACCGGATTTCGACAAAACTTGGTAGGAATGATCGATGTACAATGCTCTTTCAAAGTTGTTAAAATAGTGACCCTGGGGGTAAAAAATGGGCGTGGCCGGCCCGTGTGGTCAAATTTTATTGTTGACCGAATATGGCGAGGCGATCGCTCTGGTACATTTTTTGTCGAAATTGATGGTCACGTCATCCAAGATGGCCGCCGAAAGGTCAAACTGTCGTTCTTTTAATAAAGATTTCAAACGTCTTGTTCTCGTGAACCGCTGGGCCCATGTTGGCAAAACTTCACTGTAATGGTTATTGGGTCAAGCCTTTTCATTTTATTTAAATGGTGGTCATTGCGAAATCAAAGATGGTCGCTGTTAAAAAAAAGTTAAAAATCTTAAACAATCTTCTCGCGAACCGCCAGGCCGGTTTTTACGAATCTTGGTATGAATGATCGATAGTTAACGCTGATTGAGATTCCTTCAAATAGTGGACCCCGGGTCAAAAATGGGCGGGGCAGGAGCGGTTAAGTAGGGGTCAAATGTCACATTTGACCGAATATGGTCATGTCATATATCAAATCGAATTTATCGACCAGACGGTCACTCTGGAGCTTTTCTTGTCGAAATCAGGTAATTACATCATCCGAGATGGCCGCCGAAAGGTGAAAAGGTCGTTCTTTCAATATAGATTACAAACGTCTTCTTCTCGTGAACCATTTGGCCAATATTGGCCAAACTTCACAGTAATTGTCAGTGGGTCAAGCCTTTTAATTGTTTTGTCGAGTCCGCTTGCGGAAAGCGAGACATAGTGATCACAATGACGTCCGGGTGTCCGTGCGTCCGTGCGTCCGTCCGAAATCTGCGTTAAAGTTTTTAAATACCTTATATCTCTGCAGTCTAAGTCACATTAACTTGAAACTTCATATGCTTATTAGTCATGATCCATATATTCATGCTGTATCGCACTCATGCGGGCCCTTTGCCCAAGGTCAAGGTCAAATGACTTAGAATTTTGCATTCCGAAATCTGCCATAAAGTTTTTAAATACCTTATATCTCTGCAGTCCTAAGTCACATTGACTTGAAACTTATGCTTATTAGTCATCATCCATATATTCATTCTGTGTCCCACTCATGCGGCCCCTGTGCCCCTATGTCTAGGTAAACATTTCCGTTAAAGTTTTCACATACCTACTATCTCTCTAACCGTAAGTCAGATTTGCTTCAAACTTTGTATGCTTATTGGGCATCAAACTTCAAATAAATACACTCTGAGACTATCAAATGCCTCGGCGGGCTCGACATGCGGGCCGCGGCCATCCTCGTGTTAAAATGATGGTCATCGTGAAATCCAAGGTTTTATTTTTGACCGAATATGGTCATGTCTATATCAAATCGAAGTTATCAAATTGAAGATTTCTTCAAATGGTGGCCCCCCTGGATCAAAAATGGACGGGACAGGAGGGGTCAAGTAGGGGTCAAATTTCACATTTGGCCGAATATGGTCACATATCAATTCGAAGGTATGGACGAAACGATCACTTAGAAGCATTTTTTTATGTCGAAATTAGATGATTACATATTCCAAAATGGCCGCCGAAAGGTCAAAAGGTCGTTCTTTTATTAATGGATACTGAAACGTCTTCTTCATACAAACCGCTTGGCCATTGGTAGCAAATTTCGCAGTTATGGTTCATTGGTAAAGCCTTACCAGTTTTGTTAAAATGGTGGTCGTCGTTAATCCAAGATAAAAAATCTTCTCACGAACCACCAGACTGATTTCGACGAAACTTGACAGGAATTATCGATGTCCAACGCTTTTTCAAACCTGTTAAAATGGTGACCTCTGTGTCAAAAATGGGCATGGCCCGGGGGGTCAAATAGGTGTCCACTTGTTTACGGAATATGGTTATATAATATATAAAATCTAAGGATTGCAATCAAAAGTAGGCTGGAAGCATCCTGCTGTGTTCTCCTAACCTCTCAAAGTTGCGTAAGATATATCTGTCCATATCGCGAGACAACTCCTACCTTGATGACTTCTCAAGTTTGTCGCATTGACATTTTGTGCCTGTTATGGGCTTATTTTACATACCAGTAATTGCTTGATTTTTGTGACATTGCACAGGTGAGCGATATATTGCCATCATGGCCCTCTTGTTTTACGTTGATTTTCGAAACATTCGACAGGCGAAACAGTAAATTAAACGAATTAAGACATGTGCCCAGTTCTATTCGTGGCCAATGTTATGCAGAATTATGAGAATACGTCTTCCAGTAATTTAACTACATGTATTTACATTTTCTGTAATAAAAATAACGTTTGCGGGCATCGCAGACATATATCCGCACTTCCACGTAATCTGAACAGGACAGTTTAGCACAAATAGTAAAGAGCGCACACAGGTATGCGCCCCGGGTTCGATCCTCAATTTCACCAGACAGGATACGTTTTCCGGTTTCAACCCAACTTAAGAAACATACAGACACCGCCATCTACGCCGACTACAATTGTTCTCGCGTTGTTCGTTTGTAATTGGTATATAAGTAATTATACAAATAAAGTTTAAAATAAATATTAGCCTTATGATTATTTTTACCATTTGTATAAAAATAATCGATAAAATCACATCGTGTTTCCTAGAAGGAAACCGAAATAACAGACAACTATCTGAACCACAATGAAAACAACAGTAAAATTCTGCCACCATTAAAATATGTGTGAGCCACAATTAGTAATAGCGTGCGGCTATAAATAGGACAACTTATTGCAATGACGCAACGATTTCAAGTGTCAAAATTCGACGTGACGTTGGTAAATTAAGCGTAACTTTGCGGCGTCATTTTCAGGCTTTCATGACGTTGGCATTAAAACTGGTTGTCACGCGGCGCGGCCCATATATATATGATATACATGTATTGCACGAAACACCCAAATACACCCGAATACAGTCTAAATACAACTAAATATACTACAAATACACCCTAGTTAGTGTCAGATATTAGTACAAATCATATATTGACACAAAACACATTATATACTTGACATATGTAGTGAAAGAAATAGTTACATTTGCCATATTTTCGGTTAATGCAAATTGTGTCATTGTCAGATCCTGTAAAAATCATCAACACATATGGGAAATGCGTACACATATAGTTTAGAACATACACAACTGTCACAAATACACCCTCAAACATTTCAGTATATGCATCTCATTATGTTATCAGACTTTGTATAACCTATTTCACGTATCAGTGTAGACCCTGATTCACATGTATATTATTTTCCGCCCTTTTTGGGATACTTGTATATTATACTAAAATGCCCCACACATATCACTGATATATCCTATCCGATTATGTCAGTATACAGAATGATCCAATATCCCCTCCCGCTCATTTGGAGATGTATACATGTATGCTACATGCTGTATACAGTAGCGCTTTTCTGCTACTTACCTATTTGTATATACTAATATCGTATACATATCGTAATCGTATAGTATTGGTATATTTAATGAGCATATCGTATGATCATATACTATTGGTATGTTTGTACCGTATCATCGTTTAGTACAGTTTGTTTACATTACACAAACGTACTATACGAATATTGTACACAAATCTGGTATGTTGTACGATATAAACGTACCAGAATTATACACATGTATAAACATCGTATAAACGTACCATTTGAATGGTATATCTATACGATATTGGTTGGTATGTACGGTACAAACATAACGTACGTTTATATTATATGCATATTGTATAGAAAACATATCGTATTGGTATAGTATACGTATATTATTGGTATAGTACGTATAGTTGACCTACAGAAAAGCGCTACTGTATGTACAGGTGATAAGTACATGACTATAGTAGTTTAGTTGAGTTCATTTCGGATTGATTATTGCTGCCAATGTTATGTACAGCGACCATAATGGAATTGAGGACGGTGACCAGAACCTGTGCTTGTTAATACAACTGTCATTTTCTCATGTATACGAGTTTCCCAGCATAGCTTATTCGTCGTTTGCTTACATGGGTTCAATATTCGGACACAATCAGCGGATTTTATGTTTTTAGGCCGGTGTTATAAACCTGTCAGTGGCACGTGAAGAAAGAAAACAAATACTTGTATTGGAACGACCAAACTGTCAATGTACACCATGGGCGGTGGGGGGGGGGGGGCGGATCCGGCGCGCGTCCCCCCCCCCCTCTAAAATTCGCCGAGTAAAGATGTTGTACAAGTTACAAGGCAGGTTTCTACTCCAAAATGCGTCAGAACGCAGGAAATGCGATGTAGATATCAAAACAATTCAGGGGTGGAATGCCCCCGGACCCCTAGCCGTATCCCGAGCTAAGCTACGCTTGTTCGATAACATAGTCAAGTATTGCAAAATAGTTACGCCCCCCCCCACCCCTAACCCGAAATCCTGGATCCGCGCCTGCACATTGTTTGCATGTTCTACCCACAGGTTGAAGTAATGGACCGAGGTCTATAAATACATTAAATATGCCTAAAAGCATCAATAAATGAAAGAAAATAAGCTAAACTTTTGTTTACTCCCTCCATATAGACTTATACCGTATAAGTCTATATGGAGGGAGTAAAATAAAAAATAAATATATATTTTTTTTATTTATTGATGCTTTTAGACATACATGTATTTAATGTATTTATAGACCTCGGTCCGTTACTTCAACCTGTGGTTCAACCCTAACCCGAATATTCTGTCTGTAACGCAGGGCGACTTACATTACATTGCATTCTAGACGCCCTGCGTTACAGACAGAACATTCGGGTTAAGTCTACCCATGTTTCGGAGATTGTGCCCGTTTTAGTATGAACCATAGACCTAACATTAATATGGGTGTGAGATAATTTATTTAGAGCACGTTTGTCCGCCTGTACGGTCGGTATTACGCTCGCTGAATGATATCTCCTGGTAGATCATGTGGACGAACCCACAGGTGGAAGACTCCTCGGACCTATGACACCAACAAAAATGCCTATGAAAAAAAAAATCCCATTAACCCACCCACTTTGTCTCGTACAGTACCATATTATATTATAGAAGATGGTACTGTACGAGACCAAGTGGGTGGGGTAATGGGATTTTTTTAATAGGCATTATTTTTGGTGTCATAGGTCCGAGTCTTCCACCTGTGGACGAACCGTGCTCTAAATATTTTATCTCATGTCTAGGACTCCTACAAATACGGGATCTCCTCGTACAGGCGAATGTACGGAGCCCTGCAGTGGACATGTATTTTGTTTATTAATTCGTTCCCTCGAAATAACAATTCGTTCCCTCGTTCCCTTGAATTAACAAATCGTTCTCACGATATACCAATTCGTCCCCTCTAATTAACAATTCGTTCCCACGATATACCAATTCGTTCCTTCGAATTAACAATTCGTTCCCACCAAATGACAATTCGTTCCCTCAATTTAACAATACGTTCCCTCGAATTAACAATTCGTTCCCAATTTAACAATACGTTCCCTCGAATTAACAATTCGTTCCCACGATATAACAATTCGTGGGAACTAATTGTTAAATTGAGGGAAAGAATTGTTAATTCGAAGGAACAAACTGTTAAATAGAGGGAACGAATTGTTATTTCGTGGGAACGAATTAATAACAAAAATAATTCTTCTTCCCTTCATGGTTCCGTACGAACGAACTATGATCTGCTATTACTAGAATTTGAACTGTAGGTGTGCATGACGTAAGATACTCACCGTAAGTTCGTCGTTCCTCTGGAATAACGACCAATACAACACGCGATTCATCAAATTAGGTCAGACAGTCGGGGTTGTACGTTGTACAGTATGCACCGAAACCGAAACTAAATAGATATTGCTTACAATTTCCGGGTTGACATACCCATTTCGGTACTACTTTTGTTCAAGTCACAAGCGGTCGGTGTGCAGGAATATTTTCACGTCCTATACATTCTGATCACAAGTAAAAGGTAAGTTAAGTTAGTTGTGTCGTACAAGCCACAGACTATGCTATCTTTATTTATATGTTAACGCTTAAAATTACTACAAATTAGTTATATTTTTGAAAGTTAGTATCAATAAAAAAGATGGCCGCAAAAAATGTTGAATAAAGAAATATCAATCGTTTACTTAGTAAGGCCAAAACAGATTATTACATCTGTTGGACAATTTTCCTTCAAGCAATTTATATCAATGACATGTGTGCATCATAAATAAAATAAACAGATCATAATATACCATACAATCGATTCATAGCTCTCATACAAGATGGCTGCCATTGAAGTAAGTAGGAATCAAATCATGATGAACAATATCAACTGTTTATCCGATTTAATTCAAATAATGTTGGTGTACACTATTTAGCAAAATGTGTCATCTTTCTCATATACAATTTGGTCAGATCATCAGTCGCAAGATTGCCTCAAAATTAACTTCGACAATCAGTTGTCCGGACAAACGTATAATAGTCTTATAACTTCTATTCTAATAATGAAATCATAAGTTTATCGCCTGCAAACCACCGTAACAGCATTGTGTAGTTCGGCAGATAAATCAGTCGCTCTTCGCTTCTTGGAAAACACCATATTTATATAATTTAGTGTATTTATAGAACAGCTCGGAAATGACGTAATGGGCTCACTCGAATGAGCTCCCCTCCCCCCCCCCCCCCCGCGCGCGACTTTTGACAGATATATACAGGTACTTGTCGGAACGACGTCGACATTGGGGTGGTGGAAAAGCACTGTTGATGGCCAAATAATGGTAGTAATATATATGCTAGTTGTGTCGTGGAAATTATTGTTATCCAGTCCCTCTAAAAGGAAGTTTCCATAATGTATAGGTATTGTGCTATATTTATTCACACAAACTGGGATCATTAACCTGATAGAATGATAAGATAAACAATCTTCTCACGAACCGCCAGGTCTATTTCAATATTAATATGACCTTTTCGACCATGAACATGATCTTGGCCTACAGTTTGCCTTCACATTTTTGCGGAAAGACTTTTAGTCATTTGTTTGCGTCAACAAGTTTGTACAAGCTTCTTCATCATGGTATAGCTTTAATATTACTTGACGGATTGCTTCAATATTTGGGCACTTGCTATATGTGAGCATTTCGAACACACTCATGCTGACAGTAACCTGACCTTGACCTTTTTTAACTTCTCAAGTTTGCGGAAACACTTAGCCATTTGTTTTGCGTCAAAAGGTTTGTAGAAGTTTCTTCATAATGATATAACTTTAATATTACTTAACGGATTGCTTCAATATTTGGACCCTTGATACATGTGATCATTCGGAACACCCTCTTACCGCCATTAACATGAACTTGACCTTTTTTCATTCACATTTTTGAAACTCTTAGCCAGTGTTTTACGTCAAAAAGTTTTTACAAGTTTCTTCATAATGATATATCTTGAACCGTACTTGACACAGTCAAAGAATTTAGGATGTGGAAATCACAAGCCAGTCGGGCCAGTGACATTTCAATTTTCACTGGCCCAAACTTTTAAATGTAATATAACCGAAATAGAAATAGCACAATATTTACCGGTCTCTTTGACTGAAATGGAACATCCCTACATATGTTGTGTCTTTTTTTAATGAAAGATAATCTATCCATCTATCCTGCGTTCGTGCCTCCTGCGGGTAGTAAAAGTGCACGTCGTATGTTTCAGTAAAACGAGATT
This sequence comes from Conchocele bisecta, assembly GCA_029237695.1. Classification (NCBI taxonomy): domain Eukaryota; kingdom Metazoa; phylum Mollusca; class Bivalvia; order Lucinida; family Thyasiridae; genus Conchocele; species Conchocele bisecta. The sequence continues at coordinate 45,558,543 of CM055278.1, read as the reverse complement.
GGTGGCCAAGAGGAAAAAACCGTCCCTATCTGGAATAAAAACATTCATACTATCAGCAAACAGACGGTTGTGTGTAAATAAAAGCTACTAAATAAAAATGCTATTTGAGTGGGTCACCAGGGGTGGTGGGAATGCAATGTTGCAAAGAATTAAGAGATTTTCTGCAATAGGAATATAAATGGTACGACGTGAACAAATTATACAAAAAGTAATCTTGTTTTCAAAATATAGTCGGACCTGTTATTTGGCGATTATTACTGGTCCAGTGTTCATTCCAGGAATTGTTAAAGTGGGTCCTGTGTGCCCACCTCATATAAACAGTTGGGGACATTTGAAACAATTATTGGCCATTGTAGATTACAAAAACACCCTGATCAATCAAACTAACTATCAACGTTTCACAAAATACAGTGCTAAGTCATTCCAAAATCAGCTAACATCAGTGATAGTGAAGACACAGGTATGGGGGTTGAATGTAATTATTTTGTCCAACTACTGGTTCTGTTGACTACTGGTTATTCAACAACGCAATTTACTTTTATTGTTGGTTTAAACAGTATTTATTTCAAGAGAGATATGTGATATAAATACATGTAATACATACAGTTTGAAACAGGATTAGAAAACAAGCTTTTACGCTTATGTGAATTCTTCTCCTGGACACTTTCAAGGAAACTGGCTAAGGAACATATTGGTGAAATAAAGTAACATTGTTTAAATTTTGACTAACCAAATAATGCTTCTAGGAAATATCAGCGGTACACCATGACAAGAGCGGCTATATTGATCTTTCCTGATGACTCGTTATACTTATTCAAAATGAGTCATGCGGGGTACTGATTAGTTTAAAATATTATATTTGCAGGTCTGAGGATCCGCCGAGTTAGAGCGTATGAGCCGTTTGTTTCATGGCGCACAACATTATAAATGTGAATTGGGGATCATGGCAAGCCGCACACTGTTGCTACTGTTGACGAATTTGGTTCTATTTCTCTAAGTACAGTACTGTTGTATGAAAAAAAGAAAGAAAAAAAAGAAAAGCACACTGTTCAAAGATGTAAACAAATTAGTGCGGAAACTTGCGTGGATGAGACTGACCATGGTCCAAAAACAACATTTTTCTTTGATATAAATAAACACATTTACATTACGGTAGATCGCGACCTTTTCATGTTTATTTGTGAATGTATTCACGTCAGCCCCGCCCCCGGACCGCCCCATCGTATGCAGATTTTGAACTTGGTACTAGACAATCTAGGTGACGTAACTCTAAAGTATGATATATTTTCAAATATTTGAGTGATTATAATCTTCCTGATGCGAGCAAGTATTTATGGACCTGTGTAAAAATGTGTTTGTTCTCTTCGAAGGTTAAGCGTTCGTTGCCGTACAAGAGGCTATCGACAATCGGAGGACACGGAAGGTTTGCAATGCATAGTTGTCTTATGTGCTGGTACATGGTGCATTAAAGGAGGAAATGACTGGTTGTTTCAGTGGCACCACATGTGCAGTTAGGTGTATCGACTATGGATCTACGATGAAGATCACAATTCAAAGAGCTGCATTAAAGACGAAGGCTTTTTTCTTAAACCAATGTTAAATAATGGTGATGGCTTTGAGGTATGTTTGTTCAAACCTGCCTTAAACATTGTTGTTGGGGTATTTCTAACATGTTCTGCTAGTTTGTTCCAGTCTCTAATCGTTGATGGAAGAAAGGAAATTACGAGATTAGCGCAATGAGAATTCACATTTTTCCAGACATTTTTATGCGTCTTGGAGCGCTTTAATGCGCCAATGGTGCGGCCTAGAACGAACCCTGCTGGCCCGAAGGTGTGATTTTTACACAAGCCAGTCGGGCTTGTGTTTTGCAGATTTTTACTGGCCCGACAGAATTTTTACTGGCTCCGTGCCACCGGACCAGTGCTAATTTCGAAGACCGTGACAGATTGCTTAAACTTGATACATGTGAGCATTTGGAACACATTCATGCCGCCATTAACTTGACATTTTCGACCTACATGGTTGTGAAAACATTATTTTATGCCTAAAGGTTTCTTCAACCTTGACCTTTTCGAGTTTTAAGCATGCACTTCTATGACGGTTTTTGTGATGCTTACTTCAGCACATGCCCAATATTATGTGCAACAGTCAAATGCCTCGGCTGCGCGACACCGCTTCCGAGGCGGAATTCTTGTTTTAAAATGTCTGCATTCTGTATGATTGTCCGCGCAATAACTAATTCTACTTGACGGACCATAACCAAATTTAATATATAAGTTTTATCATGACAAGAGGAAGAACCCTATTTTGTTCCTGTGAGTTATTTCCGATTGTCGACTGGCCATGTGTCGACGGGCGTATATTGTTATTTTCGGCATTCTTGTTTTGTTGTTATCTTTTTCAGATGAAACGGACAATCCAGTCGTCTTCGAGGAAAGCTTTTCGTACAACAACATTTGGGATCGCAAAGGACAAAGTGCTTTCGCCTATGATGTCGATATAGGATTTGCCAATGTTTGAATGTTGCGACTGTAGTATGGCAGATAAAGCAACAGACACGCCTGATATCGGTTATGTTGAGAGCAGGAGTATGAATGGGAAGAGCAAGGAAACAGTTGAAGTCATAAGTAAAACAAAGATCAATCAAGAACAAAATATCAAGGACAACGACGACGCAGTCGGATCCATAGACAATGAACACATTTTGGGTTTCGATGGTGCCATGGGTATGAAAGACGAAACTGTTTCTGGTGATCAAAGCACTATTGATACGTATAAAGAAGAAAATATTGACGGGGTGCCTAGCTTTGATATGCATTTCGACTCAAAAGATGGGTCGGCGGCGAGACATATCGGGAATTGGCGCAAAGGTGATGGCATTCCCGCTGCTCCTACTACCAGCGTTCCAATTACTAAACATCCGAGCACGGTGGTATTCCGTAAGTCTGCCAATATGCAACACGGCCGTATGAAATGTGATGAAAAAGGTAAAGGAAATACTCAAAGAAAACCGACTGTGAAGTCAGAAGCTATTTCTGAAGGTAAACCAACGTATGCACGAGACAAGTCGGTTAAACGTAAGCAAATAAATAAAGGCCCGCATCTTAAGAGCGGAAAACATCATGGCAGTTTACGCAAATCTGCTAGTCGTGGCAATCTAAACGAGACATGTAGCACCAATAAACCAAAGATCTGTACACGTGGCGAAAATCACGGAGGAAATGAATTGACAGAGAAAACACATGTACATGTCTTACTTAATGAAATTCCCTCATACGATACTGATATAGCCAAATATTTTCGGAATCGCATGTCTTTGAATCCTTGTTCAAATATGTCGTTTACTGTACTGAAACAGGATAGAGCTGATTGCAACGTTTCCGAATCATATCACGTCGTACTGTCGTTTCCAAGTCAAAAGTTAGCATCACGCGCATGTAGTTTATTAACCAAAGACAACACGTCACCTCGAAATACGATTCGGTGCTTTTTTGACGAACACGAAGCAATGAAATCCCTCACTAATACCGGTACGCGTGATCAATCACATGTCGAACGAACTATGAATGAAATTATTGAAAATGTTGCTGTTATGTTGGGTAAACACGATGCGAAATTTAGAGAAGCAACCAACCAATTGGATAAGGCAGACACCATGCTAAGTAAGACGGGACTGTCTGTAAATGAATTTAATACACTTACATCTGAACGGGACGCCAGAGATGACCGCTTACGCGAATTAGAATTGCAAAGAAAAGAATTCACTTCGTATGTTAAGGGTATGAGAGCTACGCTAGATGGATTGGTAGACACAGGTACGTTTGATACACATATACGAGAACTACGTAAAGCGTTCGGAGTCGAATGTCGACGACTGCAGTCCGCCCTCCCAATGTACGCAAGACGTGATCAAATATTAGATGTCGTATCGCATAACCAAGTTTGCGTGATAATCGGAGAAACTGGTTCTGGAAAAAGCACACAGATGGTTCAGTATCTGTATCAATCAGGCATTGTAGGCGATGGCCTAATAGCATGCACGCAACCGCGTAAAATTGCTGCTGTCAGCTTAGCCACACACGTTGCATCCGAGTTGGCTTCCAGTGTAGGTCAACTTGTCGACTACCAGGTTGGAATGAAGTCTAAGAAGGCCGCTGCCACGAAAATTATGTACATGACTGACCACGTGTTGTTGAAGGAATGCCTTCGTGATGCGAAGCTATCCGAATATTCTTGCATTATTATCGACGAAGCCCATGAGCGAAGCATCTACACTGATTTGTTGCTAGGAATGTTGAAGACGTGCTTGCAAGGAAGGCCAAACTTAAAGGTCATTGTAACATCTGCCACAATAAATCCAGATGTTTTTGTGCAATACTTCGGTGGTCAAGAAAAATGCCCAGTATTGCGGGTGTCCGGCAGGGCTTACCCTGTAGAATGTATTAATGATGTGGATTCAGATTTCAATTCTTTCCCAGATGATTACGAATGGAAGGCAGTGGATAAGGCAATTGAGATCCACCGGAGTAAACCCATTTCCGATGGTAGCATATTGATTTTCATGACCAGTCCATTGGAGACAGAGAAGAGTTGCGAGAACTTCCAGAGAAGAATTGCATCAGATAATCATCTCTGTCTACAACTACATGGAAAATTACAAATGGAAGAACAGCAGCGTGTCTTCAAACCGCCTCCAAAAGGAAAGCGTAAAATTATATTTGCAACAAACAGCGCTGAGACATCGATTACTATACCAGATGTCAAATTTGTTGTGGATACTGGAGTCGTGAAAGAAATGCGATTTGATTCTAAGAAAAACATGAACAGCTTAAATGTAGTTTCTGTCAGCCAGAGTTCCGCAGATCAAAGAAAGGGAAGGGCAGGCCGAACTGCCCCTGGAATATGTTATAGGTTATACAGTATAGTTGATTTTGAATCGATGGCCACAAACGGGAAGCCAGAGATTCTGAGAATACATCTTGGTCAAGGGTTGCTCACTCTACTCGAGCTTGGTGTTGACCCATCGTCATTTGACTTTGTTGAGTCACCGAATATAGAAGATATCGAGAACGCGATGAATTCATTGCGTTGCATCGGCGCCATTTCTGGAAATGAAATTACGGAGGTCGGAAAGTGGTTGGCAAAGATGCCAGTAGAACCGCGACTAGGTGTTTTAATTAAACTAGGAATTGACAACAACGTGCCAATAGAAGGGCTTGTTGTCGCAGCCTGTTGTACGTCACCTGGTATCTTCTTCAGAGCGGGGTCTGAAGAAGAGAAAAAGAAAGCTGACATGCGAAAAATGAGGTTTTTCCATGAAGGTGGAGATTTGCTCACAATGTTGAACGTGTATCGTGAATGGAATGACATAATGGAAAGCAAGAAGGGGATATGGTGCAGGAACAACAGCGTTAACGGAAAGTCAATGAAAGCAGTGCGTGAAATGGTGACTGATGTGCTATCAATTCTCAGAAGAGAGATGCAGCTGGATATTAAGAACGAACTTAACGCAGGCGATAATGTTGATGACACCGTACAGAAGTTGATATTTCAGAGCATGCGATGGAACCTGTGCTACTATCTGGGTCACGAACGGGCTGGGTATATCACATGTGAGAGACAACAGCATGTGCGTATGCATCCATCATCTGCCGTCTTGTCTTTGGGTATGACTCCTACATGGGTGCTCTTTGGACAACTCCTACAGACGTCGGATTTCTTCATTACAAACATCACGCCAGTTTCAGAATCGGTGGTGGATCTAGCATTAGCTGAAAATATAATACATCTGAACAGGGACATTTTGGAAAGTCAGAAAGTTGGTGTCGCTCTGAAAACGGAAGTCGGCCGTTATGTAAACTGGAAATTTGTTGGACCAATGCATCGGAACCGTCGACAATTTGAAGAGAAAATGAGCGCCGAATTTGGCGGTAGTGTGGTCGTTATCGAATCAGATAAAGAGCAAGGCTATATTGAACTATTCACAGTTCCTAAGCATAAAGATGTAGCTAAACGGAAACTCATGGAAGAGATCTCTGACATTGCTGAACCTCTATTGAAAGAATCGCGCGAGGAAAACATGGGAAATGATAGAACTGGAGTCAGAGCTGTGATACAGAGTGGCTTAGCCGTCAGGGATATATTAATGCCCGATCAGTATCGTGTCGTGCATATAAAACACATGCCATCAAGTCAATATGATCTTACAGAGTCTAGTATGCTAGAAATGCTTTCAAAATATGGTGAAGTGGAATACGTAACTCAATCAACAGGCAAACAGCAGCGTATATTTTGGGGACGTGCTTGCTTCGTGGATGCTCAGGACGCTGTAACTGCCACAAAGGAAGTGAAGTTCGACGACAGATCTGACGTCGAGCTTGTACCGATAACAATGGCCGTCCGACCACGTGGTACAGCAGACTTCACGCTGAAACTTAACTGGTGCAGAAGAACAGCGCGTGGTATATGTTATGTATATCTCGAGCGACCCGAAGATCAAGTTCACCTACAGCTGGCACCAACTTTATTGTACGATGGACATGCTATTCAAATCAAGGCAAACATGCAAGGCGATGCTGACTTGGTTATAAACGGTCTGCCTCCAGATGCAAAAGAAAATGATTTAAAACAGACACTTGCAAGGGCAATTAATGTCACTGTTGAGAATAATGACAGTAGATTTAAACTCGTTATTCCAAGAGAACGGTTAGCGTTTAATGTCAATGAAATAACTGAAGCTCGGGAAAGAATTACCAGGCACATTATATCAGAAACAGCAATTAATCCCAATTCATTTCGGATTGATATCAGAGAGTACAAGGCACAGACAGCACACGTTACTGCGTTTGTTAAGTTTGAAAGCCCAAATGATTGCCAAGCTGCCTTTGACACTTTTGAACACGGTTTCTTAATCAGGGGTATCCACTCCTGGACTCGAGTTCATGCAATAATGGATTTACGGACGTCGTTCCATATACGTCAGAACGTATATGCAGTAACGAAGGCTGAACTAGATCGTTACATTACACAGCGGAAGGAAGTAGGCTCCACAACAACGTACTCTGTACTGAGCAAAACGTCTGGCAACGTTGTTATTGATATAAACAGCATATCGCTGTTCAAGCTGGCGAAAGCTAGACTTGCCATTCAGGAACTTGTAGACGGAGACGTTTTAACAAGCGAAACCCACAATAGCTTGTCGTATTTGTTCACAGGAGATGGCAGACAGCATCTTCAGCAGATAGAAAGGCGAAGTGATACTGCGATAATTGTAGATCAGAGAATTCAGGCTGTGAATGTTCACGGATCGGTGACCGCCAGATACTCTGCTGTGAATCGTATAGTTGAGTATCTTCAACAAATGGAAGGGGTGCACGAAGTTCGACACTGCCTTAAAGGCAGAGACAATCCCCCAGGAATGATGAAACACCTAATAGGGAAAGATTGTGCCAGTCTAACTAAGCTGAAAGCTGAAGCCGAATTACAGTCTGTAGCATTGAACCTACGAACGCATATGCTTACTCTGTCTGGGACTGAAGAAAATGTCGCAAATGCTGTGACACTAATTGACAAACTGAAGAGCGATATAGCATCATCCGCGAATTCGGAAACGCAATCGGACAGACCATACTGCCCAATATGCCTCTGTCACGTGGACACTGATATGTGTAGGCTAGAGTATTGTGGTCACGCATATTGCAAGATGTGCTTAAATAATCTTGTCGTTACTGCTGTAAATGATAAAGCGTTCCCAATCAATTGTGCCTCCGATGGATGCGGAAAGGAGTTAGTTATTCGGGATCTGAATACACTGCTAGCACAGCGGAGCGTGGATATACGGACAGTTACGAGTGCTGCGGTGAATTGCTTTGTGGGACACAACAACAAAACAGTCTGTTATTGCTTAACCCCAGACTGTGAGATGGTGTATCGAGCATCCAACGACGGAACGCCATTCGACTGCCCTCTTTGTAATACACGCATCTGCACATCGTGTCATATTCAGTACCACGAGGGTATGACATGCGCAATGTACTACAGCGCGAAGGACGATCAGGACACGGTTGGAAAATGGATTAAACAGGATCCGAACACGCGAAAGCGGTGCCCGAAATGCGATATTGGAATTGAGAAAATCGATGGTTGTAATCACATGATGTGCACATGCGGCGTTCACATTTGTTGGGTATGTCTAGCTTCATTTTCAACATCCAGGGGCTGCTACGGACATTTGAATGACAAGCACGGCTCATATATGTGAGTGTATGGACTAGTGTCATGGATACCTGCTTCGCATTGATCGAATGCAAAGTCCGAGCGATAAAAAAGACGCTACATCAGACATTGGCGCTGAAACGAAGTACATCACGGTTAATTTCAAATCGAAACCTTATTTCACAGATGCTTCATACGTCGAACCGTTACCGAATGACGAGTGTCATGACGCAACATAAACAGTTCCGAGAAAACAACGCCATCTCTGATCATTCTGTAGTATGGAATGTTATCTGGGGCCCGTTTCACTAAACTTCGAACGACTAAAATGTTCGTAAGTGCAAATTTAGGATCGGCTGGAAACTTCATTGATGGATTTACATTTATTGAGCATAGGCTGCATATGCAGCCTATGCTCAATAAATGTACATCCAATAATTATTGACAAGAAAGCCATGTTAATGTGAACGTTACAAACTATCATAATTTTGCAGTTACGAATATTGTAGTGTTACAAAGTTTAGTGAAACGGGTTTTTGATGCATATAATACATTGCTAGTGTGTTTCCATAGCAAGTTTCTCTGGCTTGGCATGGTAACGGTAGGAATGTCGAGGCGAGCCTTGCGTTTACTAGCCATGTCGGACAAACTTGCTATCAAATGACTGGTATTTTCCATAATGTGTCTCAATATGTGGCTAAACGAGCTACATTGCTAGTACCACTGTCATTGGATCCTACTTACGAACGCTTTATTAGAACCTAATTGAGACACGTCATGTGATTTTGTACTTAAGAGCATGTGCAATATCTCATGAAAAATATTTACAAACATTTACAATATTTTCCGTTAATGATAGCAAATACAGACGTCTTCTATTCCGCATTTGCTATGCAATTTTCGTCATCAACGTCATTTACAGAAAATAAGTTTCTGTAAATATATTTCATGCAAAATCGCATGGCGTGTCTCATTACATTATCATCATGATGTACGGATAGTGTGTACGTATGAATGTACGGACACTGCGCTTGTAAAACGTCATGCGTACATGCTCAGTGCTCGATGCTGAAACTTGAACTGTTTGCGTCATGTGTTTATCATGATTGCTTTGGCGATTTTTCTTTGCGTAGTTTCGTGTGTCTCATTCGGGTATCTTGTTCTTCATTATCACATGTGAGCAATAGGTACCGAGTACACATCCCATATGTTCTACACGTATATGTATATTCACGGCCCAGGTGCGGTGCATCCACTTCAGATTTATATTTAAAATAATGTTACCTAATTCAAATTTTGATTGTGATTTGATGTACGTACCATGTACACGTACCAAATAAGTTGGCCTGACTAAAATTGCCCGACTCTTGAATGATCACATATATCGCATTGCGGACTTTCGCCGATATTGATTTAAAAAAATGAAATAAATGTCGCAGCGTTTGTGGAATTAAATTCCACATGTGCTCTGGTATGTATGTCCACGTTCGTAGTCATTTGTAGAAAATATTTTCGAAATTATTATCGTTGAAAGATCAGAATGTGATGAATGTATTTTACTTGGTGTCGTCGGTTCAGTATGTCATTTATTTAAAAACAAATGCATGTTTCGATGTGTCCCGTTGGTATTCTATTGAGTATTTCGAAATATATTAAAGGCACACTTTTACACATATTCGTCAAGTATGTCCAATGATAAACACGAACTACTGTCTGTTCCACGTTTTGCTGCCGACAAACTTTTGGCTATTAAACATATCAAACCTAAAACTATTTAAATGTAAGTACTATTATATCAATAACAAAAAAGTCGCCTTCCCCAAAATGTTTTATTTGATGAAATTCCATCAAAATCAATATTTGATGGAATTTTATCAAATAAAAAAAGGGAGACTTTTTTGTTATTGATGAAAAGTACTTACATTTAAACATTTAAATATTTTCTAAATTGAATGTGTTTAATAGCCAACACAGACGGTAGATACAGTAATCAGGGGTACGACTTTCCGGATATATCCTGAAATCAGGATTTTAATTTCGTGATAATTGCAGAAAAGTACTTGTGTTTCAACATGGGAAGCACACTTTTACACATTTGTGGGTGCGGGGATATACATGTATATGTTTCTTTAGCCATTTTCAGGATTTGGCATGTGAAACTGTTCCCACCCCTGGTAGACGATTTCAAAATGATTTTTAAAAAATCTATTTTAGCCCCGGCACAAGCTTAAATTCCCATAGGAATATTATTTTTTCGAAATAAAATCAATATTTGACGGAACTTCATGAAGAAAAGGTAAATTGAGGATGGTGACTGTTTTTGCTATTGATGAAAAAGAACTTACACATTTAAATATGTTTTAATCGCCAAAAGTTCGTCTACAGCAAAACGTGGAACAGACATTAGTGTGTGTTGATAGCAGACTCGACTCGGAAACTGTAGAAATTCCTTGGCGAGCCTCGAAATTCCTTTGCGTTTCCTAGCCTTGCCAGATAAATTTACCATCGAAATACACTAGACCGGTATTCTCTATGCAATAAGTAATACTATAGAGAAACCTCTCCAAACCGGACACCCTAGGATGTGTCCGGCTTAGAGAGGTTTCACTGTAAATCAGACATTCGATCATTCTGAGCCATAGCTGTGTGCTATACGATCACGATCCGAGATAAATGACCAAGAAACGCATCAACCATAAGATCACAGGTGTTTTCTTGGTGTCCGGTTTACAGAGGTTCCACTGTATTACTAATGTTACAGAATGTCTCAAATTCTTCTAGGTAAATGTAATTCTCGATCCATAGTCTGAAACTACAGGAACTGCTTGGCGCGAAAGCCTGACGGTTTTTCTGCTAGTAAGGTTTGACGACGTACATGACCATGTATCAGTCGACTTTGTTTCATATGTATACTCGTGTGTGCATGCTGTTTTTAAATGCTAAATATATGTTTTAGTTCGTTTCTTAATTATATGTTGTGATTTCCATTTGAAACGTCTCGTCGAGAAGTTTCAAATGAATAATCACAACATGCATATACTTTGAATGAGGAAAGAGAAAACAAATTGTAATCCATTTTGATTTTTCATTTTCAATTTGAGAGGTGTATTCAGCATGGGGTGGGTTAATGCTTAAACTGTAAGAAGTTGCCTTATGCATATGTCCATGGGTTTGAGTTATGTAGTACCTCTATCAGGGGCGCCGGAAGCATCATAATATTGGTCCGGCGAATCTACTGGGTGCCCCCCGCTACCCACCCAAAGTGTATGTTGTTACCACTCAGTTGAACCGTCTCGCCGAGACGGTTCAACTGAGTGGTAACAACATAAACTTTTGATGAGAAATTAGCAAAATTGCAGAAAACAAATATTCACATTTCTTTTTATACGCCCATTTGAAAAAAACGGGTCGTATTATGTATTCATCTTGTACGGGCGGCGGGCGGCGGGCGGCATAGATTGTCCACTCAATAACTAGAGTCTACATGACGAATTTTAACTAAATTTGGTATGCTTGTTTATCACGGCAAGCCGAAGAAGCCTATTGATTTGCCTACTGCACCACTCGTAACCAAATTCGGTATACATGTTTATAACGGCAAGACGAAGAAGCCTATTGATTTTGAAACATTTCCGTCGACTTATCTCCTGTTGGCGTCCATTTTTAATTTTTGCACTCTGTATCCTTGTCCACGCAATAACTCAAGTTGTACTTCATCGATCATAACCATATTCGGTATACATGTTTATCACGGCAAGGCGAAGAAGCCTATTGATTTTGAATAAGTCGAGTCCTACTTGACTGATTGTAACTAAATTTGGTTTACATGTTTTTCACGTCAAGATGAGTTATCTCAACTTGTTGACTGGCCTTGCCTCGACGGGCGTATATTGTTCTGCACACTTGTTTTATGTGAATTACACATATGTCACAATTTTTGATCCGGCAGTGGCCGGACCTGCCGGACCTATTCCGACGCCCCTGTCTATGAATATGTATCATTAGACTGGTGTCTATGCATACTATTGCATATGTTTGATGTTACCTAATGCACATCGTGAAGTGTTGTTTATGTATAATGCTTAAACCGTTTGTCGTTACAATGTATCGATGCACACATGCCTGGTTGTGATTTATGCTACTCCATCCATGTATTCTTTAATAGTTGTTTATGTATACTACTTATAGGTACATGCCCACTCAGTAGGCACAAACTGTTATTTATATCAGAGACATCATCTGATACATTTTCTGGCAAAATAAACATTCATTGACCATTACACCACGTATTAATTGCCATTATTATACATTTTATATCAGACGTAACTTTCCACACTAATATCAGGGGCGATAACCGTGTTTCCTTAAAATCATAACGGACATTACTAGTTTTACTCTGTATTTATATTTTGATGTGCAATGATCATACTTTATAATCTGTCGAAAATATTATTGTCTCATGTGACACATTTAATTAGTATAAATAATTAACAAATACCATGCCTCATTTGCATATGAAAATAGCCTGATACCAACGCGCGTCATTATCAGTAAAATAAATACATGTATTACTAATTGATTAGATCTGCATAGCGGCCACTCGTAATCTTTAGAACTGGTGGAATAGTGACACTTATTTAATTCCTATACAGAACAGTGTGTGCCTACTGAGTGGGCATGTAACTTTAAACTGTTTGCCTTATGCACATGCAAAGTGGTGGGACTAATTGTGTAATGTTGTTGTTGCGTAATGCTTAATCTGTTTGAACTTACAATGTGTCTTATGCATCAAATCATGCTGGTGAATGGTGTAGTACGTCTGTGACTATTTATCCTTTAACATGTTTAACTGTTGTTTAATAATACACATATATGTTTACTACTTATTATGATAAACTGTTTGAAGTTACCTTAATCACATGAACAGTGTTGATAATTATGTAGTATGGCCATGTACAATTTGACTGTGTTTTATTTGTTTAATGCTTAGACTGTATGATGTTACTTTATGCAGAGCTCCAGATAAGGTGCGTATTGGCGTATTTTACGCACCTTTTGTTAGCAGAATACGCATTGATTATCAACAGTGGGAGTACGAAATACTCACAGCAATGTGAAAATACGCATTGATTTTCAAATTGAGTAATGGAAATACTGTAATAAAGTTGAACATTTACTTAGTTGAGCTGCAAAAAGCAAATATGTGATGTTTTAAAAAATAATTTATATTTTTTATCATTTGTTCCCTTTGTAATAAGGAAGAAAACCTTTCATACATTTGTAAAAGTAAAATACACATTGAATTTGAAATCTGGGCGTTTAATACTCCTTAGATACAACATTTATCTGGAGCTCTGACTTTATGCACTTGAACATTGTTTTGAAGTATGTACGACACACATTATCACATACCCATTGACAGTGTTTAAAAACGAAAATGGGTAAACTGTATGAAGGCACACCTATCTTTCTGCAGTTTCAGTACATACATGAGTATAGCTGAACACCCCAAAGGCGGACAAAGGCCACAAAGACTCTTCGATGTTGCTTGTACATACGTTCGCGGATATGTATACCATACATTTTCACTGAATTGCTGAATTATTACGTGTTATGATCATTTTATGAATTTCAATCATTTTAATACAATAATCCACCACAAATATATGTGTTTTGGTAACTTATCTAAACGCACACCTACGCCGATCGGGCCGCGCGGAATTGGACAAAGGTTGTTTTTTTTTTTTTTTTTTTTTTTTTATCTTATATTTAAGGGTAGGAATTGGCTCGAGGACCTTCCAAACCCGGGCATTTGAACCCAAAAGTGGTAGGCCAATGACCGTTGGCCCGTTTGTTTCCGAATTTACTAATATCTGTCATACAGTCGAAATATGTGCATTAAATGAAGGAGGCAATGAGGCGGTTAATTTAACCTAGCTAGTTGGTCAGGGCATAACATATCAGGCTGGGAATGATCGATTTTTGGTTATGCAAAGTATGATGTAATATGTTTTCGGGCCCAGCTACTGTCGTTTCGCGGCTTATCGTTATATATGATTTGATATTATTCGAGTTCAGGTGCGGCGTTTATCTGTTACTATTTGGTTATATGACAATGTGTTTCACATATTCTGAGGACGAAAGAAAAAGAGAAGATAATACACGGATAATACATGACAAAATTACATGCGAAATATAATGCCACATGTACTCTGAAACATTTGTCATCTTTTCACGCCATTTACGGAAAATTTTGTAAATTTTGTAAACGTATTTCATTAAATTACGCAGATGTCCAAAGGTGTAAAATGACATGGCGTGTCTCATATGTCTATCAATCGCCGCATGTTAATTGATGAACATTCCAAAAACATGCGTTATAGTATAGTACTTACTATGATCGTAAACTGTGATAAACAGGGGTAGGGGGTGTAATTTTTGGTTTGATATATTTTGGCCTTTCTTTCGTTATTTTTTGTTGTCAAATAATCATTCTATACCACATTTAGAACAAAAAAGTTTCCATTATAGACGCTATGGTAATTATTTAAATGAAATAGCTTTCCGTCTGTACCACTAAACCTGCCCAAATATTACGGCCATATTTACAATGCAAAAACAATATTTTTTTTCAATATTAAATTTTATAAAAATTTACGAATGAACCTTATTTGTATTTCGTGACATTTGGTCCAATATTGATTTTACTACGAAAAAACAGAATTTTACGAAGTAAATTAAAAATATTTTTTTGGCAGTATCCAGGGCCCCGTTTCATTAAACTTCGTACGACAAAAATGTTCGGATGAAGATTTTTATGAACTGACTTTACACATTAATGTGGTTCACTAACCCTTAGACCGCCACGCAAAACAATTGTCGTCTGCTGTTGCTTTTATATATTACCTTATCTCTCAATAAAACATGTTTTGACAGCACTTCAAAATTTCCAATGGAAATGATTCTGAAGTGGTGTCAAAGCATGTTGAAAATTATTCTAAAGGGCTATCAAAGCATGTTTTTTATGATAAAAATGGAAAATAGAAAATAAACAGCAGACGACAAACAATTAAGATGGCGGTCTAAGGGTTAATGCTACCATTTTCCACATACATGTAAGGATCGTAAAATCTCAACAAGACCACAAAGTAGTTCCCAATATCGGCTGCTAATCCGAATTTTGTGGTACATTTTTGTTTTGCACTTACACAATTATTAGTCGTGCGACGTTTAGTGAAACGGGCCCCAGTATTGTATTAACAATGGTAAGCATTCAGCAATGTAATGCCAGTAGGTAGTAAAAACAGTTTGTTATTTTTGTTTTGTTAATTGGATACTTATAATAAAGAGTTGTTGTTAATCAAGATCGTGTTGAGTGTTTCACTCGAATGACACCAGTTTTATAAATAGGTTACCGAACTTGCAAAATCATCAGTAACTTCCGTTAGAACATGCGCAATGGACGTTAGAATGGGAATTATAACCAAGTTTAAATTAAGAAATGTGACTTCAAGCCGACGAATTCCATAAATCCTAACGTCAAATATGCCCCGGAAGTTGTTCAAATGAAAGTGGATTTTCCCAGCTTTGACACAATACCCCATTCGCAGTGATATGTGTATGTGACTGTAGAAATTTGGCTTATGCAATGTGTGACCAGTGTAGCTCTTTGTCAAATAGCACAATCATGTCGCCTGATAACTGTCTATTATTACATTGCTTAGAAGCAATACCGATGTTTCATTGATGGAATGGCGAACAATGCTGATCCTGATCAGACTGTGTGGATGCACAGGCTGATCTGGATCTACACTGGTACAAAACCCATAAGCCCAATTTCGGCAGTAACAGCCACATATCAGGAGCGAGACTGACCATATATATGCCACAATCACAGACCAGGAGATATGCTCGACACTAATACCATACTCCACATTTCTCCAATCACAGTCCAGAAGATAAACTCAAATACCAGAATCGCCATTTATCCAGTCACAGATCAGGAGCTAGACTCACCCGGAATATCATAATTCCGATTTCCCCAGCCACATATCAGAAACAAGACTGGTCAAACATACCATAATACCAATTTCTCCAATAACATATCATGCGCTAGACTGGCCACATATACCATAATCCACATTTTCCCAATCACATATCATGCGCTATATTGGCCAAAATTGCCATAATCCCCATTTCCCCAGCCACATATCGGAAGCAAGGCTCGCCACTTTTACCATAATCCCCTGTGGGTGGTTGGTCGGGCGAACGCGACGGCGTAAATTAACGGTAAAGGTTCCTCCTTATAGGAATCACGATTTGCCTGGTTTGGCCCTCAGGTACGTTTGTATCTTTGTCTCTTTCGTTACCTGGAAGTTGAATTGGGTTATGGGTCATTATAAAAGTAGTAAGATTATTACTGATCCTACTGCTTTTGGGAGGGGGCCAAGTGATTCTGGTGTGGCTGGGACCTGGCATCAGATCAGGATTATTCTGATTTCAGGGCTGAATATATATATTTTTTTATTGTAAATATTCAATTCTGATTTTGGTACTTGAACATGTACATGTACTTGAACATGTACATGTACACGTAATAAATGGGATTTAGTATTAAACCCATTGACCCGGCCTTAAATGACCTCAGCTGTTGATAGGCCATTAAACCCAAACAAACAAACAAAAAAACATAATCCCCATTTATGTTTTCACAGTCGCTGATGAGAAGCAATAATGGCAACACGTACATGGATCATAATCCCCATTCTCCATAATCCCCATTTCTTCTGTCACAGTACCCAATCAGAATACTACTTATTGTTGGAATCCTACGATCAGGCACAACATGTTGTTAATAGGAATTAAATATATAAGTGTATAATTGAATATTAAACGAGACTTCAATCAATCAATATCTTTATTTGCTCTCGTCAGAGATTTGAAATGTTGTACATGTACATGCAGGCAGTGTGAAATACACGAATATAAATTATTTGTGAATTATGTAAAGGCATGTACTACAATAGTTAATAACGAAAGCGAGAAATTACTGGATACTGGACGCTAGTCTAGTGACAGTTTTTGTCGCTGAAGAACGGCCGGGAAAAATCGAGTTAAGAGGCATTTGGGCAGTTTTTATTACGGAAAACTCAACACATAACTTTTCATGAAATTTCCACCATAATGCTACACTTTGGTGCTCTAAGTGGTGACATGCACAGCTAAGGCGAACAAATGTTAGAAAATCGTGTTTTGGGACAATTTGTGCCCGATTTTGGATGGGAACAGCCATTATGGTTGATAAATGGAACAGCCAGGCACTTCACCATTTTATTTTGCGCAGTAAAAAATAGTTCCACATTTGATAAAAAGATTTCTCAGCTACAGACTCTATAATTGTACAAACTAATACAAATAATACGCAGGATTGATAAATAAAACCAATATTAATTAATTTAACCAAGCTTTATCTACTTTTCTCAAAACGCGCTCACGCGCAATAATTTGCATCTGCTTGTAATTTGGAAAGATTCGGCGTTTTCTTCTCCGATCGGTAGGTGTTAAAACTTTCTAAATCGGTACATCCCAAGACATTACTAGTCTCACAAAACGTTAAAAAGATCATACTATAGCCATATCATCTGGAGGAACGTGGTACAAGTACTGGTTAATGCGCAGGTCCCGAGAATTGCAGTCAAGTGTTTCACTTTTGATACCCCACCCACTTCGTTGACGTTCGTAATCTGAAACCACCGAGTGCACAGGGATGCTCATTGTATGTATTTGTTTTGGTAGATATTTGGGATTCTCTTTTGTCTGAAAACAAAGTGTGTCTCTAGACGGAAAGTTGCAAAAAATGTCTGCACAATTTTCGTCATATCATTGGCAGTAACCAGTAGTCGGACTGTACCAATAGCCGGACAAAAATGATTAAACTTCTCAGTGAAAGTATATTCTGTGACCACCATTTGAACCGTCTCGTTGAGACGGTTGAAATGAGTGGATACAACATATACTTTCAATGGGAAAAATAAGAGGGAAATATTTGGAAAATGTTCAGAATGTAAAGGGTTAAAGACACATGCAGACTGCATGCATAATTGCTTATGTATTTTATATTTGGAAAATTCTCAGAATGTAAAGGGTTAAAGACACGTGCAGACCGCATGCATAATTGCTTATGTCACTGTACGTAACTCACTGTGGGGAGGAAGATTGTATTCGTGCCCGGCTAGCTCAGTCGGTTAGAGCGATCGTACGGTAAACCAGAGGTCCCGAGTTCGATCCCCGGACCGGTGCACATGTTCTCACCCTGTGACATTTGGCACCCAACGAGGGACCGGGACTGCTATATATTATACTACCCAAAATCTACCAAAAATATGGAATTCAGAGACGAATTAAATATAGAATTCATGGATGAATTCCAATTTGGCGGGGAAGTATGTCGCGGTACGTAACTCCCTGTGGGGAGGAAGTATGTATTCGTGCCCGGCTAGCTCAGTCGGTTAGAGCGATGGTACGGTAAATCAGAGGTCCCGAGTTCGAGCCCCGGGCCGGTGCACGTGTTTGTCACCCTGTGACACTTATGTATTTTATATTGAAGTATTATTTAAATTATATAGGGTAAAGTGTTGATACTAAATGTATACATTACGTGCTTTAAATGCATTAATTTAGCAACTTTGATTTGTGCGAGTGTGAAATACCGGAGTCAAGCCAGCGATAGATAACATTATACACTGCAGCTCCATTATAACGAGATGTTCGGGGTCCAAGATTTCAAATCGCGATCATTCGATCGCGTTATAAAATTTCGGGACATGCACGGGTACTGATATCATCCGCATTTCGGTTACCAACTATTGCGGGAATTCGATTAACAACGGACCCATATAAACTCATGTCATTTGAACAGAAGTGAAGGCATCACGGGACGGTTGAAAATAGCCAAAATTGACTGCTTTTCTGAGGGCGGCGGGTGACTTATAAAAATCACCGCCTCTCACAATCAGCTAAGGAGGCTCTTGCGACAAGTATTGACAAATACTCGCAAATGAAGTACAAATAGCACGCCACAACAAAAATTCAGTAACCGCATCAGATGTGTTCAATTAATTTTTTACAAAGTTACCCCACCCACCTATTTTTGGCCAAAAGTTTCCACACGACTGAATTTATCGGAATTGTTTTCATGAAAATATGAGGCACAGATACTTTGTTATGTCTTGTTCTATCACTTGTAACACCACACCATTTTCTGAAAATGATTTCAAAGCGGGGTCATAACCAGCTCAAATTTTCGCTACAAATGCCCGAATAATACCTTAAATTCTGACGCGAAACTGTACCGGCGAGACAGCATAGCAGGCGACATTTTCCATGATGTCAAAATCAACTGGAGCTAACATTCAGTTTCGTAGAATTATGAAATACTCTAAAAAATACACATTGTCAAGCCTCCCAAAGTCAAGAAATATTCATAAACCTATTTTTCTAGACACACTGGTGTAACTTACAGGGTCGGTAGTGAAGTATTTAGAAAATCGTCCACCCCCTTTTTAAAGCTAGCAGCCCACTGTCCCGTGAGACCTAAAGTAATTATTTATAAAATCAGCTTATTAAGTTGTATAGTGCTCGCGAGAGACAGACGCTTATTACAATGTATAATGCTCGCGATCAACAGGCGCTTAAAAGGATGCATTGATAATAAATAATGGTCACGTGTCCTACCTATTCATGTGGACGATTAGCTGTTGATACGTGCATAATCTCAGGATGTGGGGTCACGTGATCTATTGATGAATGAAATTTACGTTTTACGCGAGACAGTAAACAATAGACCACGTAATCCCATACCAAGATACTGCTGAATGTATTGTTTCAGATTGCACACAAACACCAGTCTATTTATAGAACGCTAAATATTACACCTGTCGAGCAAAATATAGAAAGGCGACCGAACACGCAACCATTTATTAGCGACAATTATGTGCTAACACGGATATATGTCTCATAACATTGACATTACTTGGTGACAAAAAGCGGTAGTTATCTTATATTTAAATTTGGGAACTGGTTCAAGAACCTTCTAAACCCGGTATGAATTGCGCGGTAGTTGTACTTTGATGACTGTCACAAACATCGCATTTCTTCTTTTTTCGCTATTTTTTTAATATTTTGTTTCGGATCCACGAGAGACCCGCGTTATACATGTACAGAAGCTTTATAAAATTTAACATAGTATTGAATTTAATAATGTTGTGTTTATCGGTTTGGTCAGACCTTGTAGTGCAGCGGCTAGCATACTGGTATTCATACTAGTGACCTGGGTTCGAGTCCCAGTGGGGCCCATTCTGGTTAATATATTGTAGGGTGCTTTTTTTTTTGCATCTGCCTGTTTATTGTCTTAGTCCGTTTTTCACCGAATGCAACAACTATAGCTTGTACCACAATAACGTACTGCGGTGTGTGTACATAAGAAACTGATGTACGGTATATAATTTGAGATACCTGTGATCTATAATACGTATTTAAAACAATATTTGTTAGTTTTCACTTATGTTTGCCTAAAACAAATTGACAACCTACCGATCAAACCTTTTTTCAGCATGTAACCTGAAACACAGCTAATTTGTTTAGGCCTTATTAGTTAATACTGTCTGCAATTGTAATTTAGTGATCATTTTATTGTCGCGCCCGCTTAAATTTCGGAAAGCGCGATATAGCTTGCAAGTTGTTTCTTTTCTATTCCGTATGGGTGAGCTTGTAAACTGTTTTGACGTTGCATTATTAAAACTGAATAGTGTAGATAATATCTAGGTTTACTCCAGTGTAAGTGAATGGGATTGACCCATGTAACGTTTTAGAGGACGAATTTCACTTCCTTATTGAATGCCCTTTATATACTGAGTTACGTCGCACACATATTCGTAATTATTATCTAAGAAGACCAAGTATGTATAAAGTCGTTGAGTTGTTTTTTTCTGCTAATAGGAGCATTATTAGAAATCTCTGAATATTTATTAGGAAGTCGTTTGAAAAACGGTCTGAATTCTTGTTGCAGCTGTGAAATACATGAAGATAAAGAATAAAATTACTTCATACATGTATATGTAATCATAGCACTATGTTAAGGGTTTGATATCTCCAACCACAAGCGCATAGAGTAATATTTGTTCTTTATAGTACTGTATGTGGCTACAAAATTGACATATAACTCCATTATAATGCCATATTGCTATAAGCGAATACGTTTATGTACCGTACCATGTATGGTCACATAACCATATTCTCGAAATAACTTTGTGTCTACTCTCCTACACGGTATACTTAAACCTAGGCTTTATTATTATTTATGTTTTTTATTTTTATTGATTGTGCGTATTACGGGGCGCCAAGTGGGACATGGCTCAATTTTGTCAACAAAATTCATTTTTTTGCCACAAAATTCAATTCTGTGTCACAAAATTCACTTTTGTGCCACAAAATTCAATTCTGTGTAACAAAATTAAATTCTATGTCACAATTTTGTGCCACAAAATTCAATTCTGGTCACAAAATTCACTTTTGTGCCACAGAATTCAATTCTGTGTCACAAAATTCAATTCTGTGTCACAAAATTCTAAAATTGTTCACAAAATTTTTGTTCACTGTCCACAAATTCAATTCTGTGTAACAAAATTCAATTCTGTGTCACAAAATTCAATTCTGTCAATTCTGCACACGCATGTAAGAAGGACTACCATTGGTCAGAAACTGCACTGGAGAAATGGGTCACGGTCGCCGATCTACACATTCAATGTATATTCTCGATGATTCATTTCTCATTTTGCCGATGATTCATTTCTCATTCTGCCATTTTGCTTCAAAGATCTTCAAACAGTCAAACGTTGACAAACCCATTCGTATTTAAACTTATTTGCGTTATAATTGTACACATAATTCATGCACATATAGATCTCCCGCGAGTACTGACCTCATTTATTGTGTATCGCAAGGTACATCTGCCCCAGTTAAATCAATAATACACGCACTGTGACTTGTGTTCTGACTGCTGTCTGTGTTTATAAACAGAATGAGTGTATTGGGCCATTTGAGGAAACCATTTGTAGTATTTGTGTAGATACCATGGATACTAAGATGGTGTATACTGTAAATAATGCATGTAGACACATATTTGCGAACACGTAACTTCACAACTAGGAGACACAGATCCAATACCATTTGTTTCACAAGGTTAGATCTACTGTTAGAATACGAAGTCATCTAATGTCATTTTCGAGCATAAAACGTTACCTGATAAATAGAATACCAGGCTAGTGTATTTTAATATCAAGTTTATCAGGCTCGGCTTGGAAACGGTAGGAATTCCTCGGCAAGCCTCGGAATTCCTACGCGTTTCCTAGCCTTGCCTGATAAACTCGATATCAAAATACACTAGCCTGGTATGCTCTATATATGGGCATGCTCTCAGGTCTAGCTATGTCCCGGCTACTTTATGTTTGACTCTGTTTACATAATTGAGGGAAAATTCTGAATATTTTTCTTATTTCTCCTTCAAAGTATATATGCTTATATGGTGTGACCACTCATTTGTAATCATAATATAGCCAAAATAACTGTCCATAAAGAAGTATAATATTGATATATTGGGTTATATTTTCGCATTGAAATATTTAAACCTGCAAGTGTACTCCACCATCTAGTAAAATGGACTAAGACCGATCTCAACCAATCAACGTAGAGATGACATAGACTAACTTACGCAAATTAATTTTTGTGGACAAAAATGAATTATGTCCCACAAAACTGAATTTTCTTCACAAAACTCAATTCTGTCTTACAAAATTGAATCCTTTATAACAAAAATGAATTTTGTATACGAAACGTATGCAGAATTGAATTTTGTGACACAGAATTGAATTTTGTGACACAGAATTGACAGAATTGAATTTTGTGACACAGAATTGAATTTTGTGATTTTTAGTGTTACAAAACTCAATTTTGTACACATAATTAACCTGTCCTGCATGGCGCCCCGTACGTATGTCCTAAACGGCAAACTGATAGTGAGAATAACTACATGCAATTACTTAGCATGGTTCTGCAAAGCCTTCTGAGTGCATGCTCCGGGTGCATGCTCGGGGTTGGCGATTTCGAGCGGACGAAGCTGAGCATAGCTCAGCTTTGGACGGTCGAACTTGCTGATGTCGATTGTGGGAACGGACCGTGTGCTCGGAGAGCTGGATATCACGGTAACTGCATGGTATTCACATCGTGGGCCAAAGTATAATGCAAATGCATTATAGTTTGGCACGCATGATGAATATGCATGTATTTACTAGTGAATCAATACATACTTCACCACTGTTTGTCGTCTTGTGATAAATATTTTGTTGTATTATATTGTATGCTCAAGGGCCAGTAGGCCTATTGCTGAATAAACATTACATTACATTACATGATAATTCTCCGGCCAATCCATTCGTCAGAAAATAATTTTCACACTAGTCCGTTTATTAAGAGTTTTTTTTTTATATTAAAATACAGTGCAGATCCTGAAAAGACAGCTCGTAAGCCGGCTCATCTGGAACTACATAAAGTTTGCAAATATTGCTGTATAGTCGTGGTGTTAAACATGTTAATAGGTTTAATACCGGTATGTGGCTATTGACCGGTATGTGGCTATTGACCGCTGTTCCCTTTGATGTCCAGCAGATATGTTGGCAGCAATACACCCTTTGTCATCTGCTGTTTTGAATATTTCAAATATTTTCCACTAAAGCTTGTTACTCCAACATATTAGAATCACCTGATTGATTTCGACAAATACGGTTCATGCTTTGCATGACATTTCATGTTTCGGAGTCCTCGCTTTCGCATTGTGCACTCCTTCAGGGTGCACACACAACTGGTAAGTTAATAATGACAATATAATGCAACTCATGGAGCAGCAGAGGGTGGTGGCGAGTAGCAAAATTGCTGGGACCCCTGAAGCGCCCGCGGCCCCTCCCCGCATCCCCCAGCGCCCTTTCCACCCTCAAAAGAGAGTCCGGGCCCTGCCCACAACCCTTTTTCTGGGATCCTTGACACACCCGTCTACCCTATCCGCGCCATATGCCGTTTCTCACGTCAACACAGTGCGTATGTGCCGTAAAACACCGTGCCGTGAAATATTTGTTATATCCAGCCAGAACGACATAATCACTGCGTATGCATATGTGCGGTTGTCATATTAGTCGATTCTCCGATTTTGAGGATGCAGCTGGGGTTATTTGCTTGCATTTTAAAGCTATTTGAAGTGTTGGCGCGGCACGAAAACGGGATGGATTCGGTGTTATTACACGTGTGTCACAACAGATTTATGAAATGGGTTAAAACACGGCATAACAAGGATTTCATGTGATAATTAAATCTTTTAATACAATGGAGT